>RJWJ010019226.1:0-30584 GCA_004363605.1 Indri indri | reverse complement strand
AGAGTGGCTTCTGGAACGCAATGGCTTTGGATTTCTTTTTTTTTTTTTCATTTTTTTTTTTTTAAATTAAACAAACTGACTCTGAAGTTAGCGCCCTTTCCAAGGGATTAATGTCTTATGCTTGGCTATTACATGTATTTAGAAAGTGAGTAGGATTTGGTTCCCTTGGAATTGAACTAATTTGCCATTTGTGGTTAAGGGCAAAACTCAAGAGTCTATGGGGTGCAAAGCAAACGTGTTTTGCCTTCCTTAGATGTGGACTCTTGGCTTGTGATGCCCACATCAATCGTAGCTAAATTAGAGCAACTGGCTTGTTTATTTTTGATAATGTATAGCTATTCTGTATTTTTCCCTGTTGCCTTAGAGAGGGAAGAGAAACATTTACAGCACACTCATTATGTTCTGGGCCATTTTTGTGTACTATTTAATTTAATTCTTGTGACATCTTGTGTGGAAAGCATTATAATCCCTACTTTACAGATGGGAAACCTGGCTGAGAAAGTGTCTTGGTCAAGATTACAGTTGTGGAGGAGGTCGGGCTGGCTCCAAAGCCTTCCTCCATGCGATGCTCACTGCTTCCCAGGCCTCCCAGTCTGGACCAGACTGGGCAACAAAAGAGGTGCGGAGCAATGGCTCTCAAACACAGCATGGTGACAGCATGGTCCTATAGGTCGGAAGGTCAAATACAAGTTGCTTTTGTTGTTGTTGTTACTACTTAATGTTGTGAATAACATATTTTTTTCCATAGAGTGAATTCATCTCACTCTCACTTACTTGTATTCCAATGTTTCTTTGAAAGGCAGTAATTATTAACAGACTGGGCTGAATTGGACTGCCTGTGTTCCAGACCCAGCTCTAACACTTACCCTCTCCACATCGTAAGTACTTCATCAATAAATTTGCAATAATAATAATAGTAGTACCTATGCTCCGTTGTTAAGTGTGAAGGGAGATACCCCATAACGTGTGTGCATACGGAGTGTGGCTCCGTAAATCGGCCATAATTCTTGAGCAGGAAGGAAAAGAGTGAAGTCACAGCAGGTGCACAGGCCTGTGTGGCTCACGTGAGGATCACCTGTCACTTGTCTCATGGCAAGACATGTTGGAGCTATGCGTGGGAGTAGTGTTCTGATAAGGCTTCTGGTAGAATCTGCTGGTGGCGGTGTCCATCCTCGCCCTCAGCACTCACCTTTTCCAGCGACAGAGAGAAACAGCTTCCCAGAGTTTACACACCTTGAAATGAATAGAAGGTTTACATTTCTGAGTTGGTGCCATATGTATTATTAATAAAACATGGCTAAGAGATGCCCTTCCTACTTGGAAAGTGATTAATGGCATTGCATTTTATGGTTTTTGTTTGTTTGTTCGTTTTGCTTTATAGAGTATATTACTTGGGAAAGTATATTTTAAGCTTTTTTTTTTCTTTGCGACACCTCTTCCCTTCTCTTGCCCACTGCCAAATATCTATGTAGTATTAGATATGATTATTTATTTATTTGACAAATATTGAAACCTCTCTTCCTAGGGATTTGGACTTGTACACTATAGGTTCTTGTGCACCAGGAGGCCAAGTTCTAGTGCAGGGAAACATCACTTATGTAATGGTCATCTCGCTTCATCATACATGGGAAATATGTTGGAGGCAGGAGAGGGAGCAGCTGTGTCTGGAGGAAAGCAGGAGAGCAAGGCAGGCTTTGAGATGGAGGAAGCACAGGGAGGGGAGTAGGAGGCCTGGGGCATTCTTTGTTCCCAGACTGTAGCTGGTGCGATGCACCGAAGGCAGGGTACACATGGGGGAGGTGGGAGAGCCAGGAGAGACCAACAGGGCCCAGAGCGTAAGAGAGCTTCCAGGCCACACCAAGGATCTGGGACTTTGTTAAGTATAGACTAAGAAAACTTTCTAGGGGTTTAAGGGAGTGGCAGCCTCAGATTTCCATTGCAGAAGGAAAGGAGCTGAGATTGGAGGCAGAGAGACAAGTTAATAACAATAGCTTGTGTTTTAGCTCACTACATGCTCAAATGGACCGTATGAGGTGGGTGCTACTATCATACCCACCCTACTGATGAAGACACTGAGATACAGGGAAAAAATTATCCCAAGGTCACACCACTACTAAGGTGGGCTACTTGGATTTGAACCATATCAGCATGATTCTAGAGTCTGGAGGTGTAAACATTAGGCAATGATGTCTTTGTAGAAATCTACGATCTAAGAATCTGTAATAGTCCTCATGAAAAACGACAAACACCCAAACTACTTGTATCATACAGGGGAGGCAGAATACGGGATAATTGTCCTCTGTAGCAGAGATGGCTAGATGTCTATTTAATATCCAGTCTCTCTCTCAGAACTCCTAATTTTTATCTAAGCACCCAACCATCTAGTATACAGACTATACTTCCCAGCAATCCCTGCTGCTAGGCATGGCCATGAAACAAAGTTCTGGCAAATGAGAGATGTGGGGGTGTTGTGTGACAGCTCCTAGAAATGTTCCTAATGATTGTTGCATTGCCCTTCGCCTCTTTCTTCTCTATCCCTTTCTCCATTCTGCTGCATGGAATGTAGATGTGGTGACCAACATCTCAGACCATGGTAACAGGAGCCACTCCCCAGATGGAGCCTGGATACCTGCAGAGTTCATGGAGCGGAGCTGCCACACCAGCGTGAACTGCTTCCTCTAGGATTTTCTCTGAAAGACAAACTTTTATTTTGCTTAGCACAGTGTCATTTTGGGTATCTGTTACTTTCAGCCCAGTCTAATTCTAACTAATACATCCTCCAGCTTCCTAGAGGTAAAAAATTATAAATTTTAGAAATACGATAAGTCAACTCTGCAAAACATATTAAGGTTATTAAGTATGAAATGTCCTATTTCCTTAAGCACTAAGTTTGACAGTTGATATCTTTGACATTTCACTTTGACACTTCTTGTTTCATTTTTATCATGAAGGTACATCCTCATTCTTTCAAATGCATGGTTTGGCTTGTGATCATCTTTCAAATTTTGTTTTAGAGCAATTTTTGTGAAACCATGGATAAGTAAAAAATTATTTTTGAATGAATTCCTTCATGGAACCAATGCAGTGCAGAAAGCTCAAAATATCAATGAAGTGTTTGGGAAGGATGTGGCTAGTGAACAGATAGTACGTTGATGGTTTGAGAAGTTCCATTCTTGTGATTTTAATCATGAAAATGAACCACGTGGGTGACCTGAGACCAAGGTGAATAATGGCGAGCTGAAAGCTGTAGTGGAAGAGAATCCATCTCAACCTATGTGTGAATTAGCAGCAAGGTTTAAGGTTACTATTCCAACAATATTGAACCATTTGAAACAAATGGGTAGGGTAAAGAAGCTGGATAGATCAGTTCTGTGTGAATTAAATGAGTGTCAGCAGAGAAGTTGTCTCAAAAGCTTGCCTTTCTTTGCTGCCATGATATAAAGGTGAACCATTTTTGCACTGTATTGTTATGTGTGATGAAAAATGGATTCTTTCTGATAATTGTACGCATTTGACACAGTGGTTGGATAAAGATAAAGTGCCAAAACACAGTCCAAAACCGAATATTCATCAGAAAAAGCTAATGGTGTCTGTTTGGTGGTTCGGTGCTGGTATTATCCACTACAGCTTCATGAAACCTGGTCAATCAATTACAGCAGATGCCTACTGCACCCAATTGGAAGAAATGATGAGGATGCTTGTGATTAAGCAGCCAAGAGTGGTCAATAGAGACAGGCCAATCCTCTGGCAAGACAATGCTTGACCACATGTCACACAAACAATGCTGCTCAAACTACACAGGCTGGGCTTGGATACTCTCTGTCATCCACCGTATTCACCGGACCTTGCACCAACTGACAACCACTTCTTCCAGGCTTTGGACCACTTCTTGCAAGGAAAAATATTCAATTCTCAACAAGCTGTGGAAAATGTCTTCTGTGATTTCAACACCACTGGCTCTCCAGGATTCTTTGCTGCTGGTATAAACCAGCTACTGTTAAGATGGCAAAACTGTGTCAGAGTTTAGGTGCATACTTTGATTAATTGTACTGCTTCTCATTTATGATATAATAAACTAAACTTCTGATTTGAAATCAGACATTTCATATTTAATGACCTATTTAAAAAATCATGGTTCAATTTATTTCATAACAGTTTTAAAAATCTCAAGTTTTTTTGGTCATTGGCAGTGATTCCTGGGAGAGTAGGCAAAATATACATTGCCCCACCATTGACGTTAGGTTTAGCCATGTGACTTGCTCAGTCAATAGGATGTTAGTGGTTGTGATGCAGGTAGAGGCTTTAAATGTATTTGAGTTTCACTTGCTCTTCTTTACTTCTGTCATCTCTATAAAAAGGATGTGCCCTTGAATGAAATGCTCATGTATGGAAAATACAAAGATATGAAGATATCAACCTGGAAGGTCTATAACCCAACATTATCTCACTGACCCTTTTTTGGTAGCAGCTTTATTCAGATGTAATTCAACACAATACAATTTACTGACTTAAAGTATACAATTCAATGGTTCTTCATCTAGTCACAGAGTTGTGCAACCATTGCCACAATCAATTTTGGAACATTTTTATCACCTCCAAAAAATCCCCCATACTCTTTAGAAATTACCTCCCACTCCCCAACTCCCCACCCCCTCCCCAGTCCTAGGCAACCACTCATCTGCTTTCTGTGTCTGTGGGTTTGCCTATTCTGGACAGTTGATATAAATGAAATCGTACAATATACAAGCTTCTGTGAAAAGCTTTTTTCCCTTAGCATAGGGTTTTCAGGGTTCCGTCTAAGTTGCAGTATGTATCAGTATTCTATTCCTTTTTATTGCCAGATAATATTCCACTGTATGAATACACCACATTTTATTCATCCATTCATCCACTGATGAACTCAGTGGTACTTTTGACATAACCATAGAGATACATAGAGGGAAGAAGAGAGGGGCAATGTGCTAATACAGGACAAACGACTTTATTGCAATGTGCTGGTCATGTACATGTGACTGTTCCATCCACACAATAGTTCCATTTCTCATAGTAAATACATAAGTTGGCATATGATTTACTATACTAGTCTCTCTGAGACTTACTAGTATGAAACAATGTCCCCAGGTGCAATCAACTTGCAGCCACAGATGAAATGACATTTCTGTAGAGCTGAGGTCAGAGTCTGGATGGGTAAATTTGCACAGGTAAAGGCAACCTTCAGACTGGGTGCCCAGGTGGTCTTTCTGGGCAACTGCCTATGATGTTTATTATGGGCTTTAAAAAAATTCTACATAGTTCATGGAGAATGAAAGTTTCTTTCCTTGAAACCCAGGTACTCAAGTCATTTTTTCTATCTGTTCCACTGTGCGTGATGATGACATCAGGATTATAAGTGTTACTTCTTCCTTTGTGGTCTGAATTCTTGGACATCTTTATTTTACTGAGCTAGCAGGTTTACCAATGCCTGGGTTCAAATGCATTTGTATATATCACTCACATTCCACCAAGCAGCTCTGTCGTCTGGATTATAATGAAGACACTACAGTGAATAAGGGGTCTATGGAGTTCCACCAGGTCAGAAATGCAATGTATTGATGAGAGCAATTTTGTATGGATTGGTGACAGTTAACCCTAGGGGTGGAGTCAATATTTTGGGAGTGTACACTTTGAAACACAGCAATTATTTTGTCCCATTGCTTTGCTTTATTTTACTTCCAATATTTAATTTAGGTTGAATGCTAATTATTATTAAAGGAGGGCAAGAGGATTTAATCTTATCAAAAGTGTTCAGGGAAAGGAGGAACATGGATTTAGAAAGGTTAAAAAATACTACATAAAAAAATTCAAGCCAGGCATGGTGGCTGGTGCCTGTAGTCCCAGCTACTTGGGAGGTTGAGGAGAAAGGATCGCTTGAGCCCAGAAGTTCAAGACTGCAGTGTGCTATGATGATGCCACTGCACTCCAGCCTTAGTGACAGAGCGAGATCCTGTCTCTTAAAAGAGAAAAACAAACTACATTGCTTGAGGTCAGGAGTTCGAGACCAGCCTGAGCAAGAATGAGGACCCGTCTCTACTAAAAATAGAAAACATTAGCCGGGCATGGTGGGGGAGCACGTCTGTAGTCCCAGCTACTTGGGAGGCTGAGACAGGGAGATTGTTTGACCCCAGGAGTCTGAGGTTGCTGTGAGCTATGCTGACACCACAGCACCCTAGCCCAGAAGACAGAGTGAGACTCTTTCTCAAAAAACAAACAAACAAACTACAAAGGTAGTAAACCCAGATGCCTACAGGACCAGACAGGAACAGCCAGTCAAATGGAAGAAGTAGAAGGATTATATCAAGCTGAAGAATAGAGAATGGCCACATTCTCTTATCACATGCTTATAAAATTAGACATAAATAATTAAAAGGTGGGTAAAAGCAGACATAACAAAATACATGCTTGAACAACCCTTTGATAAAAGAGAAAATTAATAGGTAAATTATAAAGTATCTAGGAAGCAAGAGATGGAGAACAATTCATGTGACTCTACGGGTAGAGTGAAAGCTGTACTCAGAGGGAAAAGTATAGCCTTAAATGCTTGTATCAAGGGTCAGCAAACCTTTTTTGTAAGGGGTGAGAGCTTTGTGGGCCATATAGTCTCTGTCAAAGATTCTTGTTTGGTTGGTTTTCTTTTGTTAACAGCCCTTTAAAAATGTTAAAAACTGACCTGTGATAATGCCACTGCACTCTAGCCTGGGCAACAAAGTGAGACACCGATTCAAAAAAAAAGTAAAAATCACTCTTAGGTCCCAAGTTGTGCAAAAACAGGCTATGGGTTCTATTTGGCCCATCCATAACAGTTTGCTGGCTCCTGCTTCTATTATTAAAAAGGACCAAAAAATAAAAAACAAATCTAAGTACCAATTTTAAGAAATTAGAAAAATGGTGACAACACCACAAAAACAAATGAAATTATAAAGAGAAATGAATAAAGGCAAAAGCTGGAATAAATGACAAGAAATAAAACAAATAGTAGAAAAAAATGAATAAACCCAAAAGCTGGCTGTCAAAACAAGTAAAATCAAGAAACCCTTTGAAGTCTGAATTAGAAAAAAGGAGAGAGCAAAAATACACAAGATTAGCAATGAGAAGGGAGACATAACTATGGATACAGGAGGGATTAAGATAAAATCTAAGATAAATCTAAGATAAAAGCTAAGACAATACTGCATAGAGCTCTATGGCAATAAATTTGAAAACCTAAAATGAACAATTTCCTTGCAAACACTACCAAAATTGATTCAAGAAGAAATGAAAACTTGAGTGGGCCAATTATCATAAAAGAAATTGGATAAAGATTTACCATTGTAATAGGCACCAGAATCAGATAGGTTCACAGATTTACATACTCTTTTAAAAAAACAAATAATTTCACTAATTTTTTAAAAAAATAACATTCTAGCAATAGAAAAAAGCAAAAAGTTTTGTAAATTTTTTTAGAAAGTCAAGAGCCGAACATTCTAAAGCAGGAACAGGAAACAGGTTTTATCTGGACTGCCAACTCATATCAGTGTGTCTGCTGAAGCCCCGTGAAAGAGATTATGAGGCTCAGTTCAGACCCAGTGGGAAAAAATTGGGGATTAGTTTGCCATTCTTGACTCAGCTTGGAAATAAAGTCAAATGGATCGTATGTGATATTTTCCACAGACACAGCCGGGAACTACTCTATGATGTCTTATAGATTTCTGATCAATTTATTTGAGAAAACTTCCATATTCAGTAAAATGTATATTCCTCTAATGACCATTCAATTGTCATATGAAAATCATCTAAATTAAGCTTTCAGATCCAACTCTAACTTTGTATTAATCATCGCTGCGATGGGTGTAGCAAATGGGTCAGAAAAACCCAAGGTTACAGAGCCAAGGGACTCAAGGGATATTTCCCAGCATGAGACCATTGTGGGAAGGGCATCTTCCTTGTCTCTGATTTGTAGCTGGACAGAAATCTTCCCATTCCGCTGGTCTAATTGTGATCTCAGGGCTTTATTTTCTTAATTCACCAATTGCAAAAACGACTAGACGGCATCTCTTCCATTCCCAAAGGGCAGCTCATTCAAGAGGCTGCGCTTGCCACCCCTGCCCGGGCTTCCCCGACTCCATCACAGCTACCCCTGCAGGTAGAAAGAGGGAAAAAGAGCCCAGCGCAGTAGGACGGAAGGAAGAAAGAGGAACTGCCACTGCAATGAGTAAATCTTCATTATTATAAAAAAGGGAATCATGGCTTTACTGTCCTCATTTTTATGATGAAGTAAAATAAAATGGAAAGGAAGAGTGAGAGAAATGATTGCTTAGTAAACGGCCTCAAACCTAGCACGTGTTTATTTAAGCGTCTCTACAAACACAACCCTGGGTGTCCGTTAAATCAGCAGGCATGTCAGTTGGCACTTCTGGTTACAGACCATTTTACGGTCATACATCATTCATAGCCGTAAAAGCCATTTGCCCTCTGTCACCCAACCAATCAGGATGCAGCCAAGAGGAAGCAGAGCAGGGGTCTGGCAGTTTTCTTCGGGCTCCTCTGAATTTCCACAACCTGGTTCAGCAGAATGTCACAGAAAATTAACTCCCCTGGTTATTAAGAACCCCTCCCCACGATAGACGAAACCGTATATCGTTCACAAGGAACGATATGATTTCAGGCTCATATTTACCCCATCACACGCCACACCTTGGGATGTGCCACACCGGGGCAGAAGTGCAGCAAGCATCACACGCACCCGGTGTGGCACCTGCTGCTCTGAAGCATTGCAGTGAAAGGCCACGGAGGGGACCGTGCTAGCCCACGCCTCGGCAATTCGCTCCCAGTGCCTGCTTGGAGCAGATTTGAAATTGATGTCCGTGTCTGAGCCACCCGGCGGGTAACCTTGATCTGCCCTTGCGTCACTCTTGCCATTTCACGTGTTTTCACTCTCGCCTCCTCTAAATTTTGTTATTGAAACCGAGATGAGATGCCTGCCAGGGCCTGCCGTCCACCTTGGGCTTGCAAACCACGTGTCATTGGGCACTTCCCAAATGCCTTTGCCACTGGGATGGTATTTTGCTTGAAATGCCTCCCCGAATCTGCAGTCCTCTCTTTACATTTAATTTCTTAACTCTTTTCTCAATGCACTTCCTCCTTTATGAATAAGGCTCAACTGCAGTTGTCATAACCCCAGAGAGTGCTGGGACAGTCCCATTGGGTCCTCCACTCCATCTCTGCTTGGACGTTTTGCGTGTCTTCCCGCCTCTCCAGTCGTAACAGGCTAGGATCAATTTTCCAGTGGCAGCTTGGAAATAATAGTACAAAATGTATATTAATACAGAAATATATTGTGAAACTGTCCTTAAACAAACAAATGAGCCACTTTAAAATATTACTGCTATAAATGACCATGACAGTAGCACAGTACATATAATAAAAAATAACTGCTGAAGAGAAGCTGCTGAATTACTATAGTAATAAACCAGATGTGATTATTATCATTTAACACGGTCATTGAATACCATGAATCCCTGAAGCCATTAAAATATTTATGATTAAACATTTGCTATTCCTTATAACAGAACATATAGTTGGGTACTAAAAAACTGTTAAAGTATTATTTCAGCTAATATATGCCAGTTCTGTAATAGAGGTCAACCAACATTGCCTGAATCCTTCAAAAGAGGGGCAAACAGCTGCCTCTCCATATCTTGACATATTTTAGGATGTTTATGCTGATATTATATACTCTCATGGTACTGGGTAGTGTGTATCAGCTACACTCTACTAAGGTGAAAATATGTTCCTGTTCTGTATGTTCATGGACAGATGTGGGCTTGGGGGCTGTTCTGGTCATTCTTCTAGAAAAAAAGCAGATGTAGCAGATGTTTTCAGAGCCCTGTTCATATCCCCTTGTCACTTGTGTTGAGCATCCTGCAGCAAGTATCTCCACCAGCCGGCCTCAGGCCAAGCCTGGAGTGCCAGGGAGTGAATGCCCCTGGGAGCCGCCCTCAGCCACGGCAGATGGGAGTTGGAGAATAAATATTTTGGCCAAAATTTATGGACATACCTTTGTCTTGAAATCTATCCCTTGGCTGTGCTCTTGGTACACTGGTTGCTTCTCTAATGACTGTTTCTTTCAGTTAAAACTCCAGTTCAGTTAAACATAAGTTGGGGTTTGTTATGCCGAAGAAAAATATTATAATCAGTGTCTTCTCAGATTTAACGAGACATTTCTGCACATAGGGTGGGTCTTCCAGGGTGTTTGCTTCTCATCTCTCACCCTGTTTCTTGGCAATGCCAGTTTCATTGGCGGGTAGGGGTTGATGCCAGGAAGGAAACTCATCCATCCATTGGACATCCTGTCCTGGGAACAGCCCAGGAGTGGGCTGACTCAGAAAGAAGAGCTCAGTGAAAACTCATCACCATCACTTGGGGTTTACCTGAATATTTTAGTTATTCATGCTATTTTTGCTATAAAACTTGGAATTGGCTATTCTTTTTAAATGAATATTAACAGTAATCACCTTTCTTTATATCTTCAGAGAAAAATATTTTTTCCAAAAAATAAAGTGCTTGAGTTGCTTGGACTCTAATAGGGAACAATGTGGCAAGAAAAAAAAAAGAAGTAGGAATTTTGGAGAGAGACCTGGATTTGAGTCCTACATATGTTCTTTACTGGCTTATGATATATAAAGCACATGTTATATAACTCATTCAAGCCTCCTAACTTGCCAGAGCCTCAATTTTTTCATATGTGAATGACCGCAGCAATTGTTTAAATCAATATAATACATATAAAGCATTTCTATATGCTACCATATGGGTAATAGGTATTTAATAAACACCGATTTATTAAATGATGAATGAATGGTGAATTTACACACCCTGAAGCTGTTTCCATACTATCATGGTGACAACTCAATTCTTGGCATAAGTCATTACCTATTGGGAATCCATTTGGTTCCCAGCATGTCTCTCCTGAGCTTCCCATAATGTTATTTTGGCAGTGTGACACACCTCTGTCATGTGGGTTCCATATTTGCCTTTATGCTTCCAAGGTATATTTGTATAGATCTGCTCCGTTCTTGCGGTTTCACATTTGTAGGTTTAATAAACTGGGCAGTGGTCTGACATACGTACAGGAAAACTTGAATAGCCTCAGAGTGGAATAAAAAACATTTTCAAAGACCCCTGCTGGCTCAGTCAACCCTAATGAGCTATTAGGTCATTAGAGACTCTTTGCCATCAATTAGTCATTAGATCAGCAACCATTCATTGATGGCAGTGTTCTCCTATTAATGCTTAAAGAGACAATACCATTAGAATACAAAAGAGCTGTTGCTGGCATCTCTGAAACTCTGAAAAATTTGCTCCAGTTCATCTTTTCAACTTGTCGGTTACTCCAAAATCCAAAGCGAGGGCTCATCCAGTATAGCTGCTTCAATTTTCAGGTTTCCTTGGCATAGTCAGAATTTCCAATAAAAGAATAGGGCTTGATATATTTCATATATAGATATATAGCTCAGATAGGGTAAAACTGGCTCAAATTCTTTTGTCTGTGCATTGTTTGAATCTCATTGTCTTGCCTGTGATTTCTGTGACTTTCTAGGGGCTCATGTTCTTATGGTCTCTTCCTCCAACCGCTTGTTCCTGCTGACCTCTAATCTCTCTTGGTGCCCTATAGCCATGAAGACTCTTTCAGTTCCCTTCAGGGCCTCCAATCACTACTATTGTTAATATAATGCAATGTATGTAGACCTATCGGGACAATTCCCTATGTGTGCATGGGCATGCATGTGAGTGTAGCAGATGTTACCCAGCAATCCAGTTTGGCAAATATCTATCTGCTAAGAATTGAAGATTGGACATCATTTTTCATAATGGTTCCTCTATCGTACCCATGCCAAGGTAAATCTCTCTGGCAGCTTTCTTTCTAAACATCTCTTACCACTGACTAGCTGCTCTGTAGATCTCTGTCAAAATTTTCTTCCCTTCTCTCTGCTTCTTGGGCTGCTCCCAGAACCTCAAAATTCCTCCAACATTATTATGTAAAGCAACTAGCCTTTGTCTTGGACCATGTACGAAGGCCACCAAAATGGCCCATCTAACTGCTAAAATGAAGGCATTACTCTCCCCTAAAAGGAATTCTGCTGCAGCTCAGCTAACAGATGATTTCCCCCAAATATTTGTGACATTTGTGTAAGTATTCAAAGATCAAGTGCCTTAATATTTGATTGTCTTCTTATTTGGGGCAGTTGTGTTGGAGAATGCCATTATCCACACTGTCAAGTAAGGCATCGCACTTCCTGGACTGAACCATGGTCTCTCAAGGCAGGTTTTGTTGGATTGTAAGTAGAGCCAAGGTTTGTTTCTGTGGGAATGCATTTCTGAAGTTGTAATGAGCAAGTATGATTCCCAATGTATAAATATTCATTTAAAAATGCTTCTTGGCTATCTTTAAATGAAAGTAAATTTTATTACCTTTAATAAACTGGTGAGAATGCTTTGGGGAAAATTTCTTCTGCTGGGGATGTCCAAGATTCAGTGGGAGGATGAGTCCTCTTTTAAAGTGGATGGAACCAAGCTGTCTGATTTCTTTCTGCCCCAGAGAAGCTGGCATTTGATAAAGACTCAATGGCTCAGCGATTTTTACTTGAGGGAGCCTATTAATTTTAGTTCATTTATCTTCAAATTTACTTTAATGTTCTACAGACAACATTATTGTTTAGTTCTCTCTATAAAAAAGAACTAGAACTACAGAGTAATGCTTGCATATTCTTGCAGGTGAAATGTCATGATTCTCTACTATTAATTTCTTCGGGAATCCTGGGGCAGTACTTAGCAATAATGACAACAATTACTTTACCAATTTTTTTCCAGGTTTTTACTTTATGCAGGCAGCAATCCAAAACCCTGGTTGTTACTATTTTACTTATTCTCATAGGGACCCCAAAAGGCAGGTATCATATTACCTCCATTTTATGCTTGAGGAAACTGATCTCCTGTCACTTATACATCACTTTTTTAGGGGATGATTTTCCTGGCTTCCCCTATTATCATGCTTATCACGCTTTATTGTAAATGCTTGTCTGTTTGTCCTGCTAGATCAGTGCAGCAGGAATCATATCTGTGTCAATACCTGTTACCCACTCAATGCCTGGCATGGAGGAGGTGCCTAATAAGTATTTGCTGGTAGACTGGCAGATCAATGAATCAGTGTAGAAAGAAGGAGTAACTCACTTCAAGTCACTGGGACTCTTGTCCATGGCTGCCGTGCGTGTCCAAGCCCAAGCTCTTAAATGTCATGCAGAAATTTTTTCTACTTCCCGTCCCCAGCCCCCAAACAAAAACAATACCTTGATTTGAGCAATATTATCCTGCCTATCCTGCCTGCTGCTGAGACACACACCTGTCATCTCATCGTTGTGGAAATTTAAGCTCCACGGCAAAGCATCTCTCATCTTTGGGAAAAGGCTGAAGTCCTCCAAGGCTCTGTACTGGGAGCTCTTTACTGGGCAAGGTGTGAAGTGATAGAGGAAGAAAAAGGCAAAGCCACTGCCCTCAAGAAGATGAGACTGTCAGGCACTGGGTTGTTGTCACTCTGAGTTGCATAATGAGCCCAGGCCAAACCTCACCCAGACTGTGGTCAAAGCTCCCAAGACATCAGTTTAAAACTCTCAAGTCTGGCCTTGAGAAAGTCTTAATGGTCCAAATACAGAGGCGTGGGGTGGGGTGAGATGAGGTAGAATTGAGGGTGGTGGGGGTTGGGCAGAATTTCTTTTCTTAAATGAAAAGCCCAAATAAAATAAATAAATGAAAACATAAATCATAGTGTCTTCTCCAGGCTCCTGGCTGGAGGAAAACAAATTAGAAAGGGCTTGAATGAAAGGAGTATTGAAGAAGCTTGACTTGAATTAAGTGGTTATATATTTTAAAAGCACTTTGTTGGGTTCTGTAAAAATAGCGAATAAAAAGGTAGTAATATCCCCTGGCTCTGTGGAGGCAAATACCAATAATAAAGTAAGCTTGGGGGTGGGTAGGAATTTAAGAGTATAAACTTTAGTAGAAGGGAAAAGGAAAGCATTTGGTTTAGAAACACTTTCATTTCTCCCTTAATAATTAATGATGAGATGCTACGATTTCAAATAGATATCATGTGTCTTTCTAACACCACTGACTTTACTCTTAAAATGGCCCCAAACAAAATTTAAGTACATAACTTGAAAATTTTTCTTTTGACAGGTAACCTAAAGGAACTATTTCAGGGCTATCACATCGTTATAATTTGGGATCTGTTTTACAATCACTTTATTCATAGTTCAAGAAAATATTAACAGTGAATATTATAGCCAGCATCCACCACAGGAGTCAAAAAACACTGGTTTGCAACTCCTTTTTGACCTGCTGGGTTATTAATTCAAAAATAAACATTAACTGGAGAGCTTAGACATTTTTACAAATATATAGAGGTTTGTCCAATGAGTCTTATAAAAATACTCACAAAGGAAAATAACAGGAGAAAAGTTACCAGGAAAGAGCTAAATGAACTTTCTCCTTGTTAAGAAATGCTTAGGTCCTTTTGTTTGTAAATGGCAGGTGGGTCGTGCAATTCCAATGTAATTTCAGAAAGCCATCTTCTGAATGTAATAAACATATCTGCAATAATAGGATTCAGAAAATAGCAAAATGCATTCCAGACGCCCTTTGATTGTGCATACAGAATAGAGAATTTAGCTATAATTGGCTATAACACAGTTATGGACAGCAAATGACACACTGTGGAGTTGGGTGATGTAGCAGCTCTGATTAGGGATGGTCCATTTCAGCCCGACACCAGAAACAAAACAGTAGCATATAGTGACACAGCACCTTCATTCCCTCTTTGCTTCCTCCCTCCTTTCCTCCCTCCCTTCCTTCCTTCTTTTCTTCCTTCCTTCCTCATGTGCTCCCATTCTGTTTAATTGAAGTATCACAAATTAGACTAGGAAATATTCTATTATTATTCAACTAATCAATTGCCAGCCAAGACTCCATTCTCTTTGGAGGCTAACAATTATTTGGAAAGAGAAAGTAAGAGCCCATGGAGAATTGACTTTTGGAGAACTAGATGTAATTTGAATCAAGAATTATAATAGGAAATAAACCATTACAATAAACAAGGAAACATGTACACAGTTACTTTCATCGTGTAATTTTATTCACTCTAGTTGAGAAAATAAAGAGATAATACTGACCGAAGCACCTGGGTATTTAATACAAACTGTAAAATCTATTATATTAAACAAAGTCAAAAGCAATGTGAAAGATCTTGAATCTATTCAAGGCATGCACCTCATTACAGACTTAGCAAATTAAAACACAAATAGGATTAGAAAAGAATAATGTAACAATCTCCCACTACGGTCCCTAGAGCATTAAGTCATAAATTGGGTTTGCATTAAATTGTGCCTGCAGTATTGAATTCATGGAAAGAGCTGTGGGCTGGAGATAAACCATGCTGGGCTACTCACCAACTTTGGCAAAGCTATGTGTTTTCTGAGACATGCAGTAAATTTGTTAGAATACAGCAGGTCTACAAAAAAAAAAAAAAAAAATGAGCACTTCATATCTTAATTTAAAAAATGTCTGTGTCATGCCATATGAGGCCTGCAAAGATGTAAATGCAGACAAAATCCAAGTGCAAAATGGAGCTGTATTACCTATTTAAGTTTAAAGCCATTTCACTAAATGCACTGCTTAATACCAGATACATCTAAAATAAAACAAAACAAAACTCCTCGACACAGGGGTTTTAATGATTTTTTTTACTTTGGTTTTTATTTTTGCTTATTTGTTTGATTGATTTTGCAAAGCAAGGAAGAAAAGGAGAAAGCAAACCATTCTCTTTAGAGAACCCGTGTGGACTTTTAGAATACCCAGAAGAATGTTCCTTTTGATTTGACGTGAAGATTACACCTTAGCTATTCCGGCTGATCAATTGAAAAATACATAGGACTTATTTTAAAAAGCAAATGAATATGGTTAAATCAATTTTTTTACATGATGCAGGCTTTGAAAAACACTACACTACAAAGCATGTTCCTTCTGTTCCAAGTTTACTCTCTTGGGTTTGTTTCCTAATCGCCGGGACAAGAGAAGCTATGTCAGGTAAAAAGGAAGTGGCTCTGATTATCTGTGGCATCCATGCCAGGTGCCTCTGTCCTGAAGTTAATTCTTATCTGTTGCCTCTTTGCAAATGGGCGGGCCGACTCTGCTCAAATGCAGAAAGCTCATTGTTAGTCCTTGTTTTCTCAATGCCATTGTTTGGGTGCAGAACGCAATTTGTTTTCCTTTCCTTTTCCTTGACTTCCTAAGGCTGTTAAGAGAATTAAAGAAAATAGACATAAAATGCCAAGGACACAGTAGGTGCTGAAAAATGTTAGTTTCCTGCTCCTACTTGGTCACTGAGTGTAGATCATGAAAGCGAAATTGGTAAGGTGTCCCAGCCTCACTCGCTCCGCCAGTGGAAGTCTAAGCTCCTGTGCTCAATGGTGTGCAGGGACTCTCCAGCTTTCTAGTGAGATATTTCTAGAACTCCCTGCTGGGGGAGGTCCAGGCCTCCTCTTCCTCTACTGTTTCCTTCCCCTTCCTTGCCTCTGGGCTCCCACACTCTCTCTCCCAGCCCTGGTAGCTGTCCTGGCCTCCAGGTGATGGGTTTCTACATCACACTCAGCAGCGGACAGTCTGTTTAAACCTGAATTCCCTATTTTTAAAAGCTTGTTTGAAAGTCTAAATGGCTTCCATTTTGGCTTTAGTAAGACAAATCTGGGCTAAGACACGCAGTGCCCCTTAAGTATGATGGATACTCGGGACGGGCTGAAGTTTCCCATGGCCAAAGTCTGGCTTCTCCTGGTGACAATTTTTCTGCCACGTTATTTATATGGTGGTTTTTACTTCTAATTACGGCTCATCATGGCTGTTGCGCTGAGCAGTAAGAGAGCAAACTGCATTGTACTGCCATTTAACTCTGGCCCATAAAACGGGTGATAAAGCTGTGTGCTTAAAAACAAAACAAAACCAAAAAACCCCGTAACTTTCTGTGACAAGCTCATATCCGCTTCTGCCATTCTAAGGCTGGAAACTTTCAATGAGGAGACACATAGTGGCAGGTGCCTCCTAAGGCCGGGACACCTCAAATTTCAGCTCAGGCTTCACCTTTAAGTAATCCTTTATTGTAGACAAAACAGCCCCAGACCTCGGATATAATTAACACATGCCAGGTTTAATCAGAACCAGTGTACTTCGTTGTTTGGAAACTAATGAAAGCAAATGGATGTTACTTAACACTGTAAATAATGAAAGGTCTTTTGTTGTTCTCAATTTTGATTACTATTTTTTGATGCTAAGACGAATGCCACTTGGTGTGTGCGTAAACAAAAAAGATAAATGGCTGGGACGAGAATGAGTTGTCCATAATCTGATTAAAACGATAGAGCTGGCTCCTAGGAGAACTGCACAGGGCTTAATGATTGGGTTGTTGTTCTTAATATGCCTAATGTTCGCTCTTAAAGAAATCAAGAAAAATGTTAAGAGGTTCCTGATATTTCACCGTGGTAGTGGGCTGTCAGAGCTTCTGACAGGAAAAGAACATTCTCTGTGGCTGGAGCACAATGTCCAGCCGTGTAAGCTAATTTGCCCAAATGATATTAGGCGGCATTTTAAAACTTAAATCTGCTCCAGTTCACTCTCTCTGCTGGCAGAGCCATCAGGGACGAGGCAAGGATAGAGTTGGTTTTACTGCAGTTGTGATGTGGTAAAACAGCTATGAAATGCCACTTCTCTCTTTATTTAGTTAGTTCTTTGCCTTCTTGACAAAATGCTTCCAGATTTCAGTTAAATGTCTGCTAGTATTTGGATAATAAATATATGATTTAAAAGCCTGTGTATATTCTAGCCTGTTAGGGTATTAGAGAGAAAACTTAGACTCATTGTTGAACTCTGCAGAAGCTCATTTTGGTTGAATGTGATGATTTGACCTCCCTTACTATAGTGTGAGCTTCTTTGTTGTGTGTGAGTGGTAGTGTGTTCATGCAACAGTTACTCATAAGGAATGTGCTGCAAATTCAAATCAGTCTAACAAACTCCTAGGGAGGTCTGACTATGTGCGTTGTGCATTGTCTCCAGTATACAGTCACCACTCAGGAGCTTGCAGATCGCCTAATAAATTTTAGGATTACCCCGATGACGTTCAGTCATTAGGATCTTTGTTGCTTTTGAAACTCCAAACTGGACAATTGGATTCCGGATGGACTGGAATTGAGCTATTGTGCCTATTTTCAACCAGCAACCCAAATGATTCTGAATATTCACATTTCAATTCAACAAATATATATGTCGGTAGCCTCCTGTGTGCTAGTGTCTCATTCCACAGATGAGAAGCTGAGATTCACAGAGGTTAAATGACTTCCCCAAGACCGCTAGCAGAGTGGCTAGTCAGTAGCTTAGCCCCAAATCTAAATAAAATCCACCTCATTCGCAAGTTCATGATCTTTCTACCACCCTATGTGTCTCAATCAATGGTTACCCTTCCATGTTTCAACAAATGTTAAATGTCGTAGACTGGTCTCTTTTCTTGATAGTGTCCATGAATCTGATAGAAACAGGCAGCCGACCCCTTCCCAAGCCAGGAGAAGCAGCGGCTGGCAGGGGCTCGGCCAACCTGCTCCCTGCGCCACGGCGGGTGGGGTGTTTCACAGTAATTCTCAGTTTCCTGTATGTCTTCTCTTTCTTTCACAGACCGGCCTTTGGCTTTGGTCCCTTTCCAAGCCTAACCGACTGAGACTGGATTCCCAGAGACACAGGGAGGACATCGAATGGAAGGGAAGAGAAAGAGAAAGAGCATTGGGGGGAGCGGGGGGCTGTGCAGAGAGCTGATTCTCTTCTTGTCTTTTCCAGCCCTTTTCCTTCTCTCGCTGGCCCACGTTGGAGCCATGTTGTCACACATTGGCACCCTCACCTGAGGGCAGGGAGAAGAAATGAAAGAGATGAAACAAAAATCACAGCTGTGTTGTTTACTAGGCTTTTGGTTAAAAAAACGAGATGGGGAAAGAGGTTGAAACTAAGCTGCTTTCTCTTAGAAAATGCTGGCAGCAATTTTAGTGGCAGGTTTTTAGCATCTGAGAGTATCGGCTGAAGTATTTGAATATAATGAGCTGGAGTGGAGAGAGCCCAAGTCTAAGTGGCATAGTTGGAGTGACCCTGGGCAAGTCACTTCACCTCTCTGGGCCTCAGTTTCCTCTTCTGTGTCAGGTGCACATTAAGCCAGACAATCCCTGAGATTTCGCAGGAAAGCAGCCAGGCGCAGGGCAGCTCACTTGCACTGGAGTCAGCTGACTGGCTTGAATCTTAGCTTTGCGACTCAGTTCAGGCAGGAGCTCTGTGACCCAGGTTGAGTTACTCAACTTCTCTGAGGCTTAGTTTCCACCTCTGTGAAATGGGGTTAAAGTATCTACCTCAAAGGGATCATCGAGAGGCTTTGATTGGTTAATACACAGACAGCTTCTAAATAAGGCATTTTCCCAGGACCGGAAAGAAAAACTGGGGAGCGGAGTGCTTTGAAGGTGAGTGAGGGGGACAGCTGGTTTATGAAGAAGTTCAGGCTGGGAGAGAGGTAGCCTTGGGGTGGAATGGAGGGGCTCTGGGCAACCCTTCTCAAGGGAGAAGAACATGAAATAACTGTAAGTAGCAAGACAGAAAACAGGACGTGTTGGTGGGGACATTGCCTTGGGGGAAGGAAAAGAAATCTCTGAACCCCCGCCTTTTTGCTTACTGCTTTTCATTTCTTAATTCTTTATTTATAATGAAGACGGGAAGGTTTGCAGCTTTGACAGTTCCATTTATTTCTCCCATTTTCACCTAAAACAATACAAAGAACTGCAATTATTCCCACCCTGGTTTCAAGTACAGCTGGATAAATGGTCAGTATTAATTAAACATGTTCTGTGTGCTCTGTGTGTGTCTGTTCTGTTCTCTGTTTCTCTCTTTCTCTACCACCAACCGCCACATCATCCCTTTCTCCTTCGTCCTCCTCTTCTCCATTGTCCACCCTCACAGCTGGGCACAGGAAAACATTGAACAGGGACCCAGCTGAACTGAAGGGGCTGAATCCATGACTGGGAACCATGTGCATAAAGGAGCCCAGCAGAGCAAATGCTCCGCAGAAGGGCACACGGAGACTCCTAAGGAAGGAGGGAGGACATCTGCCGTTCCTAGGTTCACTCTCCAGTGCCCGCAGGTCACAGGAGGCTGCCTGCAGGAGCAGCTGGGAAGCTCACCTGTCCCTATCAGTGCCAGGCAGCGGGCAGAGGACCTTGCGCCTGAGCAAGGGAAATGAGATGGCTCCCATGCTTCTCGCCAGGGTTCATCCTCTGGTGTCACTCGCCCCGTGTAGCTGGGGCTCTGTGGACACACACCACGTCCCCATAAGGCAATAGGAGCTTTCTTTGTATAATCATGGTCAAATATTTATATGTATTTAGGATTTGCTTCTATAGGATGTTTTCGTAATTCAAATCTATTTCCAAAATAAATCTGGATCTCTTTTATAAGTAAACACAACAAAAAAACAGAATGATAGAAGAAGAAAGTAGAACTGAAATTACTGAAAAGGAGCAGAGGAATTAAATGTTACCAGACATCTGAGATGAGATCACTAAAACAGCTAGGCACGGCTCTGAGCTAAGGCAAAAGGGAAAATCTGGGGTGACGTAGTTCATACCATCTGACAAAATAAAGCATGCACATCTTTTGTGCCGAGCCACACCGTTTCCTGGAACAGACTCAAGGAGGAATTTATTGCCCGGGTTCTTAAGTGCATGTTGGGTGACCAGTTGAACAAAGCCTTCAAATAGAGTCTTGCAAAACAACAAAGTATGTGATGTGAAATACTGACTCTTTCTGAAGGGATGGCAGAATTAAGTAAGATTACAGAAGCAGACCCAAGTCACTACCTTTTAAATGGACTTAACACCATCATTTTAAAAAATAACCACTTTTAACACAATTTTTTCTTATATCAGAAGTAATACTTACTGTATGAAATTTGTAAAATAAATATTTAAAAAAGAGAGAGACAGAAATCTCTAACCCTATCACTCATTAACCACTATTAACATTTTAGTGTCATCTTCCCACATTTTGTCTGTGCATGGACATGCATGTCTATTTTACAAAGAAATATTTATGTGTAGCAATTTACAAAGAAATTACTATATACAATTTTTTTTAACTTTTTAGATTTCATAATATACCATGAATATTTCCCATTCTATTAAGTATCTCTGCAATGTTACTTTGAATGCTTGTGATACTGTATTGATGTTAATACTACAGAATGTATCAGGAATATGTTCTTACAATATATTTAACCAATCCCCTGTGTACTAGATATTTGGGCTTCTAACATCTTACTCTTTTAAACAATTCTGTGCGTGGTGGCTCATCCCTGTAATCCTATCACTTTGGGAGGCTGAGGCAGAAGGATCACTTGAACTCAGGAGTTTGAGACCAGCCTGGACAACATAGTGAGATCCCATTTCTACAGAAAAAAAAAAAAATTAGCCAAGTGTGGTGTACCTGTAATCCTAGTTGCTCCAGAGGCTGAATTTGAGGATAGCAGTGAGCTATGATCACATCACTGTGCTCTAGCCTGGGTGAAAAAGCACAATCCTGTCTCTAAAATAGATAGATAGATAGATAGATAGATAGACAGACAGAAGGCAGGTCTAGTCCATTCAAGGCCAGGGTGCCCCAAAAGGTCAATGAATTATTTGCCCAATGAATTGTGGACATTCTATACTTTTTGTACTTTTCCGGACAGGAAGGAGGAAGTAGTACCGAGACCCCACAGTCTTGGTTTAAAGAGCATTCTCTGGGCTGCTCAGTGAAGGGAGTAGAATCCTTTGCTTCTGTCCCACGACCCTGCAGCCTTGGAGTAGGATAGCAGCAGAGAAGACAGGGTGTAGGGATCACTGCGAAGGCAGACAGGGAGGGGTTCCCAGTGGCCACAATTAGAGCCCTAATATTTCTTGAGGGAAGTAGACCCTAATTTCTCCAGAGGTGCTTCTCTACCTGAGGGTCTTCCACATGTCAAGAGCACAGTGGCCCTCATAGAGAACCTATTTGGATACTCCTCCTTGTAGTAAGTGAGTTTGTTACCTCCCAAAAGGTGTGTGGCATTTGGAAGTAGTTCTCCTTCTGCATGGTTCTTCAGAAGACTTGAACGTGGTTTGTGATCTAGACACCAAAATTGCAATTCCCTTCAAAGAGCCACACAGATACATGACCTTCCATTCCATCAAGTTCTCTCTATGCATGGCAATCTCCAGTTAACCTCGGACAGGTGAGAACTGATAGTATTTTTGAACGCTGATAAGGAAGGATTTTTCTGGATAATGTGGTATGGTAGCAAACACAACTGAAAATGCCCCCAAGCATGTCTTTGTGCATTTGAACACATCCAACAACCTCACTCTTAAGTACACATAGGTGGAATAAATATTTAATCACTAAGTATTCGAAGTTGTGGTAATCCTATTCCGGTACTATTCTTTTTCCCTAAGTGTTTTTGTTTTTGTTTTTTTTTAATTTTCTAGATTGTACCTCAACCTCAAAGGACATACCTTTGAAAAAATACTCCATCAGAGACACCGTTGGAACAACTTTTATTTAATATTATTCATTAGTGTGTTTTAAAGTGGACCCGAAAAGAAATGCTTTTTGCTAAAGTAAAAATGCACCACTTCCTATGATCTAATTGTGCAATTGGTTAAAATTTCTATCTATCTATCGGTTCAAAGGGAAACTTGGTTTCAGTGAATTTGTTTTTAATAAAAATGTGTTATCTATGATAAATATATTTCACTTTGTTCAAATGGATTTGATTGGGAAAACATATTGAGCAGAAGTACTGGTAGAGCTTAATTTCATTGCTTTGAGAAAACGTATTGAATGCTGGTTTGAATTAAATTCTATTTGTTTTAATAAAAATGTATTGGCCTGAGTGTACATATATTTGTTTTAGTGGCAGTGCATTGGATCCAATAAAACTATATTGGCTTCACTGCTTATGTCTCCTTTTCAGTGAAAATGGATTGAATGGGAAACCAAAACAGGCATGAAGCAGCCAGCCCCAAGGTCTTTGTTAGTGAGAGTATCCAAATAAGCTGGGAAGGAAGGGGGTTTCCATAGACTTTGTATCAAAACATGCTTTTAAATTTAAATACCTTTTACTATCAAGGACTCATATGTGAGACTGAATTGCCACCATAAAGAATGCAATTTTCTGAAACAGCCCTTTCCGTAGAGAAGTTATGGGGCCGTCCAGAACACTAGAGGAAGAAATTCTATGACAGCCCCGAGTAGGTTTGTCAACATCCCTTAAGCTTTATAAGGGCCTCATTGGTTCCAATAAGATGGTGTCTACCAAGCATCCCTAAGTCCCTTAAATGAAGAGAAAAAGGATCATGAGTACTCCCCCAGGAAGGTGCTGGCCCATCAGCTTTGAAACGGGTCTGACTTTGAACTGATTAAAAAGGGGGAAGAATTGAAACAAGTGATACCCTGAGACGCACATCAGAATTACTAGACTTCCCAGAGATTATAGACCCTCAGAGAGGAATCAGCTCCCAAGAGGGAGTTGATGCTGGTACTGCCATCTAGAAAATGGCAGCCCATGCAAAGTGCAAGGTCGTGTTGTGTATGTGGCTCCCAGGTGCCCAGGCCACTCCTTTGCATAGGTGCCCTGATCCAAAAGTCAGGGTTAAAATATTGGGGGTTAATAATAATATTGGCTGTTATTCCTACATAACAGTCTCTTTATTAAGAGAGTATGTGCTCTGAATTGCTTTCTTTCTGCCAGAAGATGAACTTGATCTGACTCTTCCACCAGTTTAGCCTTGATGAGAAATAAATGCAAACATTACTTTCATTAACACCTTTGTTCCAACTAAATGTGCTAACAAGCTCTAGACTTCCACCTTCCCACTAATAACTGCTAATTCTCAAGTCATACCATCACCAAGGAACCCTAAGCCCTTGCTATGTAGTTGCTCATTTTTTGAATGCCTGGATTATCACAAGACCCTATAAGGTTAAGAGAGGAAAACTTATTTGCAGACTTTTTTTTTTTTCCTGTGGAAATATTTCCAATTATATCCTGGAAGTCAAGAAGAAAATGGAGTTTGCAATAAAGAGATTTGCTGTCGTGTCCTTGGAGATGTGTGGCCTTGGGGGACAGCAAGTGGTTCACTTTGTCAGAATGTGGTATTGATCCATCACATTGTATAAATATGATGTGGAGTGAGATGATTGCAGGAAATTCCAGAAGATGAGTGGGGAACTGAAACAAAGAAGGGAGGCAGCTAATAAAGGGTCTGTCACTAAGCGAGTCACCACTGTGGCCAACTAGAGCTTGATCCTGCTGTAGAAGTCTTGGAATCCATGTAGAACCTGTGTCTTAGAATTAGCCGCTCACGGGGCAAAGGAGCTGCAGTATTTATACACCAATACATCCTTACACGTCAATTCCCATCCTCCTTCATTGAGAGCTGCTCCTGGGCAGCGTTAATGGTCTGGTGCCTCCAGCCTGCCAGGCAAGCAGGCACAGTGGGCTCTGACCACCAGCAAAAGCCTCAAAGCAAAGAATGCAGTTGGAAGTGGCAAGGTTGAAGGTAAGCACAAGGCACCGATAAGGTCTGCTATCCTATGGAGCCCATTTTACATATGAGTAAACTACAGAAGAAAAGTAGAGGTTAAGTGGTTTTTCTGGTGACATGCAGCTAATAAGCACCACAGGTAGAATGCAAACCTAGCCTCCGCCTCACCTGAAAGTCAATGGCTTAACCATTTAGCTGCACTGCTCTGACCATGCTGTTCAGCTGAGGAAGCCGTCATGCTTCACAAGATTTTGAGGGCGAGGGGCTGAGTATTGCAGGTAGGAAATGGTCCCTGGAATTGCTATACTGCTGGAGCTTCTGCCTCTAGGAGTGATCTATCCATTTTAGGCCAACCTGAATCTTAGTATCTAGGTGTCTGTTTACTGGGCGCTAAACTCAACTTGCCCTATGGTATATCTCTGATTAATAGTCAACTACAAATGACCACATGACCGTGTGTTCCTGGGCCATTTTCAGTGAGTCAGGGGCTCCCGGCTCCCTCCCAGCTCCTCCAGCCCCGTGTCGTTCCAGTCCATCCCTCTTCCATGTTCATCCTTCTGCAATCAGCTTTTCCATTTCAGCCACGCTTGCCAGCTGCTAGCTGCTTTGTAAAGTAAGTTATGATGACTTTGTGCTGTAAAATAAAACAGCAATCCTCACAGCTGTTTTGATTCCATTTAATGAAATGGTGGTGACATCTGAATGTCAAAATTGCAGAGAGACGACGGGTTGTTGTGGTTGCTGAGAGGAGAAAGATCAGTATTATTCCCCAGGCTAATATCTCATACGACAATCCCGCAGTTACCATGGTTCTGTGTCACTGTGTGGTCTCTGCCAGGCTCCCTCTTACCAGGGAGAAACTTCAGGCATATTAATGGACTTCTGGTTTTTTCACTACCTATAAATACAACGGGGCAGCCTGGGTGGAGAGGATGTATACAGTATCGTGAAGATTGAGAGAAATATTTCAGTGGAAGGAAGCACACTAGTAACAGTTCTTGCCATTTGAGAACTGGAAAAGTATACTGTCTCCGGACAGCCAACAGTGTATGTGTCATCCCCTCAGAAAGTACTGGAAAAATCTTTGGTTTCTCCTTCCCTGTCACACAGAAAGTGGAGAGAGCGACGCTGGGAAGATAGCGTACAGCGAACATGGAGGCAAGTCAAGAAGCCAGTCTCACCCTCAATCAGTTATGCCAGAGTATTATCAAATCGATGAATTCACAGCGTGAACGCTCACGGCAGATGGACGAACACTTGTCGGCTATCTGGAGCCGCGAGAGAGTCAGATTTATTTTCAAAGCTTGTTTGTCTCATTTCTCCTGCCTGGTGCTGGAAGGCAGAGCATGCAGCTGTGATTTTTCAAATGTAAGAGATCTCCAACTATTTTATAGTGTGTGAGACGGGGCTCCGCAAGCTAAACTCTCTAGGACTTCTGGCTTTTTTCTCCTCAGAGTTAGGACAAAGGAGTTCAGGTTAAGCAAGGGCAAGTGTGCTCTCTCTCTCTCTCTCTCTCTCTCTCTCTCTCTCTCTCTCTCTCTCTCTCTCTCTGTCCTGGCAGTTCTCAGCAATGGAAGAAGGAGGAGGTTGGATTTTTCCATGACTGGCCTCCCAGACTTGCCTATGATGGGGAGTTTGCCCTGCCATGACCTCAGAGATGGGGCACACAGGAAGAAAGAGGAAGCTTCCATCTGGGGTGTAGCCCTGCTAGGACAATTGGCCCTTAGCACATGGAGTTGTCACCATTGGTTATGAGGCAGCGCTATCACCCCTTCCTGCCACCAAGGCTTCCAGCATCTTTTATTCTGAGCTGGTCAAGGAGAAAAGGGAGATCATTCTGAGTCAGAATCGGTAACTTCACAGCATCTGCCGTCCAGTTCCAGAAAGCATTTTTCAGGATCCTTCTTGTGGGAGAAATCATCATCCTCATTTTGTGTGTTGGGCCAAGTGGAAGTTCATTTGTGGTCTTAAAGTCAAACACGGAGTCAATGAACAATCTGGGTCTAAATTCACAGCCTCCTGACCTTGTGTGTGTGCCCAAGCCTTGTTAGACAAATCCTAAGTACTCCAGGGCAGAGTGAGTTATGAGTCTCCGGGGATGGTGGAGGCAGGCCAGAGTCTCAAGTCTGTGGGCCTCAGTGTGTTCATTCATTCATTCTTTTTTTTGAGGCAGGGATCTCACTATGTTGCCCAGGTTGGACTCAAACTCCTGGGCTCAAGTGATCCTCCCGCCTCAGCCTCCTTAGTAGCTGGAACTACAGGCATACAGTCATTCATTCATCTATTCAATCAATTGGTCAGCAAACCTTAATTAGGCCAGAGCTTCTCAACCCTAACCTACCACTAACCAACCAGATCAGACTTTCTGGATGATTCTATCATCCAGTCAATATTGAATCATTGTGCCAGGCACTGCAGATACTGGGGTGCATATAACATTGTCCCTGTCCTCATGGTTCAGGGTGACAAAACGAGCCAAGTGCCATGACAGAAGTAAGCTCAGGCTTTTGATAGAGGCAGAGAGAGGCAGCCCCCAGCCCAGAGAGGGCAGGGAGAAGAAGGAGTCCGCCATGACTGGCGGGAGGAGCTGACACTGAGCTGATTTCAAAGAAGCAGCAGGGACTCTCAATTATCCAGTCAAAGAATGGGGAAGGCAGACTGTGCAAAGCTCTGGGGAATCTCTAAGGAGCCTGCTGTAGCCAGTGTGTACAAACAAGTCAGAGTGGGGAGGTGGGCAAGCGGGGTGAGAGGCAAACTGGGTCCCAAGCTGATGGAGGATTTGGTGGTGCGTGCTGGGAAGTTGAGCCCATATTTTATGGAAAACCCTTTGAAGGGACTGCGGAGATCAGATTCCAGTTTCAGAAAAAGCATCCTGGCAGCTGAGGGCTATGAACAGTTATAGACTGAACGAACCAAGATCATTAAAATTTGCCGCTTTTTCCAATTAGGGTTCAGATTTGGCTCTTGGGGGAAAAAGATAGATGACAAAGTTTTATGGAAAAAAAAATTGCCATAAAACTCCCGTTGGGTTGTTTTAGGCAAGAACTTTTTTTAATTGAAGAACTAAACTTAAAATTGAAAAATGAAAGTTTTGCTCCAAATATATATGTTTTGGGGGTTATGCACATATATCTGTTTGATTCTGTAAACAAATGACTTCAACTTGGGCTTTTTTTCAGGGTGATGGTGTTTGCTGAGCCCTGCTAGCCTTCACCTTCCAGCTGAAAGGACAGTTCTTTGTAGGATTAATTAAGAACCCAGCTTCTGGGGATGGAGAAATCTGAGTTTAAATCCCAGTTCTGCCCCTGACTAAGCTGTGGGACCTTGAGAAATTTACTGTGCTTCTCTGTACTCAGATTCTTCATCTGTAAAACAGGCTTGTGATAGCACCTCCCTCCCGGGCTAAACAAGGAAACGCGTGTCGATCCATGTGCACACATGTGAGGAGCTTAGCACGGAGTCTGGCATATTGGGAGCACACAAAAATGGTAGAAGGAACCAAAGGGCAAAAGACCAAAAACAAATGACTCAGAAAGGAAATGTGACGATCCACCAAGTGACCCCTTTTTCTGTTTCATTCTACTCTGGCACAGTCTAGCTTTTTTTTTTTTTTTTAACAAAAAGGGAAAGAAACTCTTGGTCATCGTGTGGGTCAGAGTCTTTCTAACCAGTCATTATAAACTTTGTGCAGAGGAGCTGTATAAACCTGATGATTTCTGCTCCAAGCTGCTGAACTAAAACTCGACTTGCAAAATGACCCGCCTCTGCTCTGGCGACTCTCGCTTGTTCTGAAGGCAGGGGAGAATTGGCTCCTTCGCTTATGATATCTACAGTAACCCATCAGCTGCTGAGCTGAAGGATGTGTTCAGCACTCCCCTTTCCCCTTTAATGTGCCATTAAATCAAATACTCTATTAGCAGAATTAGTTCATTCAGTGTCTGCACTGAAACGTCCTGCGAATTGCATGATGTCTTCGTAAATGGCCCTGCACTCTGGGGTCTACTTCAGCAGTTTATATCCTGCAGAGGAGGGCCGAGCTGCCCAAGGATCCGACTGCCTTCCTGTAAGTGAAATATTATGGCTTCCACAAAGGATAATTATTTGGATCATTTTGCCATGTGCAGACCTGGCGAATTCCAAACACCATCGATCAGGCTTTGGCCCAAAGCCTGCTGTCCTCACACCTGCAGCCAGGACCTGTCTTGGCCACCGGCTTCCACCCTTCTCAGCTTCTGCGCTCTGCATAGGTCCACTCCAGAGACTGATGCCAACATGCGTGCTTATGCTGAGAGTTAAAACATGGAGAAATTCCCTTCCCCAAAGAAGTCAGGGCAGGAGCCAAGAGTGTCTCCATTTTTGTATTCTCTAGCAAGAGCTGTGGGCTGGAATCAGCATCTGTACTTCTATTCTCTCTTACTTACACTTGCCACCCAATGCATGTGAAAGCAGGCGATGACAACTGCTGTGCCTCTGTCACAATAATCTCATGCTCTGAAAATTAGCAAGGAGCTCAAGCACGCAATGTCACATTCAGCTTGGGCATGTTGCGCATCAGCATGATTCTTCATCTGCCAGGGCCTGGGCTGCTGTGGGCACTCAGGCTGCTTTCCCTTTATGCCAAGTTGCATTTAGTCAAGGTGCATTTAATCTGCTAATCTACTTCTTCCTAAAGCAGAAAGTCAATATGTTAGGGGAGAACTTGCTCCTGTACCAGGTAAACCCTACAATCGTGTACTGATAAATGTCCAACCTTTTGTTTTGGGTGGGAGGCAAAGCCCGGTTTGTAGTGTCTGCCAGTTTGTCACTATGGCTGATTTCAGGCTACCAGAATGACATTATTGAATGCAGAGTTGGGAAGAAATGTTTGTAACACCCCCCATTACATAGTATTTCCATAAAAATAGGCTCAAGGCGCTCTGTAATAGTTAAATGTAGTAAAATGATTAGGATGGGATGACTTTTGAATATTCATTACCTTTTAAAAATATAATGCATTTAAGTGTATAGTTTCCATGACTTTGTGCAGAGATGAGTGTTTCTGTTGGGGTTGATTTCTATTTTTATTGCACTATGATCTGAGAAGATGCATGGTATAATTTCTATTTTTTTAAATTTTTTCAGGCTTTCTTTGTGTCCTAATATATGGTCAATTTTAGAGAAGGTCCCATGAGCTGCTGAGAAGAATGTATATTCTGTGGTTTTTGGGTTGAATGTCCTGTATATGTCAATCAGGCTCATTTGTTCTAAGGTTCTGTTTAAGTCCATTCATTGGGCACTCAGGTGTTATGGAAACTCAGGCAGTTGCTTCTGGGACTGGGGCACAAGCTGGGAGCGCTCCGTCAGCTGGGGATAGGAAGTGGGTGAGGCACGAGTTGCAGGTGCCTGGGCCAAGAAGTTAATGCAAGCAGGGTGCAAGGTGCCACTGGGACTTGGTCATGAGCTGGGCAGGGGCTCCTGCACCTGGGGATGGCTGAGGGGTGAGCCCCACCAGGACTGAGGTGTCGGAGGGACACAAGTTCCCACCCACCAGCTCAGGCTTGGGCCACTAAGCCTGGCCCCACCCTCTCCACTGCCAAAGCCTGAGTGTAGCTGCTACTGCCCCTCACCTGAGCACTCCTCCAGGGGCCTGGGGATTGCCCCTCCTCTGTCCACCACATGAAGGGAAGTGGGTTACAGGGTGCAAACACACAATAAGATAGAAGGAATAAATTCAATGTGTGATAGCAGAGTAGGGTGACTATATTTAACAAAAATGCAGTGTATTTGTGTGATGGACACCCTAAGTATCCTGACTGGATCACTACGCATTATATACTGTAACAAAATTTCCCATGTACCCCATAAATTTGTAAAAAAGAGAACAAACGGGTGAATGAACAGAATGGA
>RJWJ010019225.1:0-30584 GCA_004363605.1 Indri indri | reverse complement strand
AGTATTTCCTTCCTTTTTATGGCCAAATAATATTCCATTGTTTGGAGATACCAAATTTTCTTCATCCATTCACCAGTTGATGGATATTAGGTTGTTTGTACTTTTGACTATTATGAATAATGTTATTATGAATGTGTGTGTTTAACTTTTTGTGTGGATGTATGTTTTTACCTCTCTAGGGTATACAATACATAGAAGTGGAACTGCTGGGTCATACGGTAATTCTGCTTAACCTTTAGAGGAACTAAACTCACCAGCTTTTATAGTGATTCCCAGATGACAGAAAGATAAAAGTATATCAATTACTTATGGCACTACACCAACCTATTCAAACAAGAGTAGTCCTTCAATGCCAGCGGCAACTCCATCAACCTTACAAATAGTTACACATCAATTATTCATATGTGTGCACATACCATCTTGTCAGAGTTGAAATTTTCCAGCTGTTAAAGAAAGCCAGTAGCAAGAAGAGAGGTGGACTTGGTAGAATCAAAGTTTCCCCTCTTCCTACCCATTCTCAAGTGACTCTTAGAATGCCATTTGTGAAGCATTTTTCTTGTAGAGTCAGACCACAATGTTTGTGACGATAATTTGAATGATGAAACCACTAAAGGTAGAATATATAAATAGAGCCATGTTGAAGATCTACAGAAATATCAACATATTAGACACAGTCTAATTTTTCAGACCTATGATTTCCAGCCAGTATGTTTATAAAAATTAAAGGAAATCTACTTTTCACCAACAGTCTGAATTGCCAGGAATATGCTTACATCAAGAGAAAGTAGGCAAGGAGTGGTAGGAGAGAGATTAAGGAGCAGAAGCTTCATTTGAGAGCCTCTGAAATGTGGCATCTGGAAAATCTATTCACACCCTCACAAATCACTTTTGGTCTGATGTGTCAGTCTCTAAAGCCTTCAATACGAAAGTGCTAAGGGCATCTGTCTCTGATTTTCCCACTGAATGCCTGCCTTGTTTTTCACGGTCTGCTGCATGCCTCTTTTGTTAGTCACAGACAGATTGACGGACAGAGCAAGGTGACAGACCAAGGAGTACATTACTCACCTTTACGTTAGTAGCTACACTGAGGGGGTAAAGAAGATGGCTAACACAAAATGCCTCTGAATATTAACATGGTATTTCTGGGTGTCTTTGACTCATGTTATACAATTGCTCAGAGAGATGTGGGGTCAGCCCTAGGAAACAGGAATTCTCAATACCCCACAGTGACTGGCATGAAAACATGCTGACTGCTCAGCTACCCACGTGAACCCCATATTCCTCTAATCTTAAAGTGCAATAGCTAAGAACAGAGAGAAAAATAAAATAAAATACCTCTTTGTAATAACAACTGAACTTGCAAAATGATAACAAAAAATTTTATTTACAATTGAAACAGAGACATCACTGTAATATATTTAGATCTTAAAGAAAATAACATACATATACAAAAGCTTATATAATTCCCTGAAACTCAAATTCATTCGGAGTATCCAAATACTCTATCTACAGAGTTGGTCAGTGAAACTATTTCTATAATACAACACTTTTGTTCCTCTTTTGCTTATTTCTAAGGTCTAGATTTACAACATTTACCAAAACAAACAAACAAATAATAAAGCAAACTGTTGTCTGATATCCCTTTGGGAAACTCAACATTTTTATATTTTCTTAACCCCACTGCTGAAGAATTCTTAGACCTTAGATATGAAGTGTTATGCAATGAATAGGAAATGCTGAAGAAAGAAAATACAACAGACTGGTGATATATGGAGGTTTAATTTATGTTGGCCAAAACACAATTTTCCCACTTACTGATACTTTTCACGCCAGTCATAGTAAATAGCACAGACTTTTGGAGATACCAAAACAAGTGATGTTTTACTATTAGCACTTTTCAAATCATTCCTCCGTAGACTGTCACCTTTTGCTAACTCAAAACAGACTTCACAACTGCAAGTTTCCACTGTGTAGTTCCAACACTGCAACGTTTTCTCCAAAGAGGTGTGAAACAGGTCAGTATGCAGAGCTAATAGCAGCAAATTGTTATTTAGGGGGAAAATGTGGGTTGTGAAAGTGTTAGGAGAGCAAAAAAGGACACCAGTGTTGTGTGTTTGGTGGGGACAACTTGGGGACTGGTATTTTCTACCTCCACAGTCGTCTTTTATGGAGGAACTGACTGCCCCGAAATAGCTGACAAAGGAATCCAAACTCCGCTTGGTATGGCTCACACAGCCCTTCACAATTGGCACCCAGTCCAACTTTCCAGCTCAGCTCCCATTATCCTTCTACCATGCACCGAATCAGTGTTGCCTGAACTTTTTCATGCGCACACTGAGGTAAAGGGACAAACTTTCTCTGAGCCTTAGGGCTCGGGCCCTAGGACTGACAGGGTCACTATCTACACAGACCCGTCACCCGGTATGGCACAGAGGCTGGGAAGATCTGCCTAGATGCCACCTTTGGGAATGCATTCATGGTTCCCTTGATATGTCACGTAACCCTCACAATTTTGTGTTTTTGCACATGCTATTCCCTCTCCCTAGAACACTTTTTTCCCTCTCTGCAAAATAAATATTTCTTGTTCTTCGAGATCAGCCCAGACATCACCTCAGCAACACAGGCGTTCTTGCCCTCTGCTGCCCCATTAGCCCCAAGAACTAGGGACTCCCTTCTCTGTGTTCCCACGTGCTTCTCATCCACAGTAAGTTTTTTTCCCTGCCTTCTACACTGCAAGTGAGCCCCCTGAGTGCTAATTTACTTTTATATCTCTGGAGGTAAGTAAGCACAATGCCTGATAAAAAGTAGGTGCTCCGTTGCTGTTCTTTGAAATAATTCAGAATTTCTCCGAAGCATGCACAGAACAGAGAAAATTCAGAACCAGTCTCTGGCAAATAGGGAATTATTCTGAAGTATATGTGCTCAATTTCACCTGTGGCAGGATTTTCCATTTATGGATTCCTGAAGAAATGCTTTGAAGCCTCCTTCTGAAACCCAGCATGCAGCTTAAATGATCTCAAGCAGATGCAAACAGCAGCAGACAAATCCCCTCCACCCCTGAGCCTCCCTCTCTCATGAAGGCTGCTTTAGCTGGAGGCCGATCAACCACAAGGGTACTGGTCTCGCCCTAAAACCCAACAACATTCAGCATCTAAAAATATACCCTAAAGAAATCATCAGCAATGCACAGGCAATTACGCTCAAGGTTATTAAATGCAGCATAATTTATAAGAGACAAATTGGAAACAGCCTAAATGTTCATCAACAGGGGGTTCGTTAAATAAATTATGAATATCTTAATGCTAGAATACTAGGCAGCCATTTAAAAAGCCATGTTGACAAGAATTTTTCATGATATAATAGAGATCATTACCAAAAAACGAGAACAGAATAAACAATATTATATACAGTTTGATCCAAATTTTACTTATAAAAACATGTATATGAGTGTTGGCATAAATAAGAAGACTGGAAGAAAACAAATTAACATGTTTAGTGGTGTCTATATCTGAGTGATGGAATAATGGGCAATAAAAAAATTTATTTTACTCTTCACACTTTTTCAGTATTTTCTAAGTTTTCTATACCAAGCATGCTTTACCTTTGTAAGGGAAGGAAGGGAGAACTAATTTAAAAAAAAAAAATCGAAGCAGAAAGAAGTGAAGAGCTGTCACTGCTGAGTTGCCCTGCTCTGGGCTATACACAGGTATCCATCCAGGTTCTGGGAAGCTGGTCTATTGTCAAGGTCACAGGACACAGGAATATACACACAGGATGCTGTAGATCTGACCTAGCTCCCAGGAAGTTTGCCAGACTCAAAGAGGACCTAGGGACTGATGGGTTTTCTTGTATTGGTAGAAACCATACTCTGGACCCACAATTCCTTGCCATTCTAAGAAAAAGCCTAAGACTTAAAACTGTGGTTTTCTGAATTTGATTTATACAGGTTTTAAGAAATCACACCAAATTCATCCCCTGATGTTCTCATTTTCCTCATAGAAAATGTTAGATCCAGACCCCAGCCAGAAAGACATTTCTTCTCCAACAATATTCTCCCACATCTTCCTTTTTATAAATAAAGTTCTACATTATTATTAATGTTGCTGAAAATACATTTTTAAAAATATCTAAAACATGGAAGATATTAAGCAAGAAAACTAGAAGTAAATAGTGCCACAAAAGGCAAAAGAAGAGAGTCTCCCAAGCATTGCATGCCCCAAAGACTCAGAGATAAGGCTGATCCCAAAAGCATCCTTTGGATTTTGGCTTCTACTGGGTTCTGACCATCTTTACCAGAGCGATTCAGGGAAGACCAACATGAGAATAACAAAAGGAGAACATTATAAACTATCCTTCAACGGGCTTGCCTGAGAATGGCAGAAGAATCAGGCCAGTGCTCACTGGGTCAAGAGAAGACTCAGCATTTGTGTTTGAAGCCACAGTGAAGGATACAGGAGGGTGTCAATGAAAATTCAAGAGAGAAGGGAATCATGGTGGAGCAGGTCTAGTCCTGGAGAAAAGGGAAAAAGGAGTGTGTGGGAACCAGAGCCTGGGTGAGGGACCACCCTCAAACAAAAGAGGTACTACGTGTTCTGGAACCCAACCTAGGAATTCGTACCAGGCAGCCTATCAGAGTCTCCTGAGGGGATTTCACAGCTGACACAGGCCTGGACCCCTGACAAGAGACTTACTGAACCATCCTCTTCAGGGACAGAGACTAAGCTAAATAATTTCTAAAAGTTCCCAGGCAATTCAGATGCACAGTGATGGTTGAGAATCACAGTTAGAAGGGAGGAGAGGGTGCGAACAGAAGGAAATACACTTGTAGGTATAAGAGCAGGAAACGGAAGAAGGAGAGGGTTCAAAGTTCTCTCAACTAGGAGGTGAGGTCATGCCAAGAGGGAAAGCAGCAGTAGTAAAGCCTTAGAATAGTCTCTGGGTACTTCTCAGAACAAGTTATCTGGTGGCAGGCGGAGAGGCAACGCTTTATGAAACGACCAGGAGCAGTACGGTACACCACGGAGTAACCTTTCCCCAGCAGTGCTCAGCAATGCAGAGAGCAAGAGAGAAGCAGATGGTCCAACGAATCTATATGTGGGAGTCTCAGGGAGAAATGGCATGAAAGAGCAAGGAAGCCATTTAATATCAACCTCATAGGGCTGCTGCAAGAATGAAATAATGCATTTAAACATAGCCCAGTGTCTGACACAAAATGAAAGCTCAATAAATGTTAGCTGTTATTGTCATTGCTGCAACTGCTGCTGTTATTTATTTCTGGAACCAAGTGAAGTGATCACATCAGTTTCTTAGGGATCTGTAAAATAGAAGTCAGCAGTTGCTCCTCAATTAACAGAGGAAAAATTCACAAGCTACGTGGGGTGTTAAACCCCTCAAACAAGAGATGCTAATGACCATATATTTCTATAGGTTTCCATTTACTTACTTTTGAATAGCTAGTGGTTGAGCATTCTTGTGATAATAACTAAAGATAACTGGTACCATTTTTATTAAAAATATGTCAGAACAAAAGTCTAAAAAAGGTTGAATGGAAAATAATGCTCTTTAGAAAGCCCATGTGAGGCTGTTTTAGGGTAAGACATTCAGAGCCTGTATTCCATTATTGCTGCCCCCACCTCATTCAGAAAGGATTTGTGGAGGTTGGCAAAGATGCATGCAGAACAAAATTAAGAAAAGAAAGTAAAACAATCAGTCTAAAGAAAACTAAAGGGTAGGCTAGGGAAAAATATATTTGGTGCCCAATAAACATAAATGGACGTGCAAACACATCCCTTTCAGAGTGCTAGTAGTGGGTCTCAAATTTGGCTGTGAAATTCCCAGCAGTGAATGCAAAGAGGGAAAGAAGATCAGTACCACAGGTTCCAAAACCAAAGGGAAAGGCTGCTATTGCTATTAGTGAAGTGTGAAAACTTTCATAAATTGACAATGATACAGTGAACAATTATCTGCAATATCATCCTTACAACAAGGCTTAATCACCTAACTAAAAGATATCCCTTTATCCTCAAATGACACCCTTAATTTCTAGTAGAAGAGACGAGGTGCCAGAATCAGAGGGTAGCTCTCCAAAGTTCAGGATTTTTTTTCTATATTATTAGTTCTTTTTGTTCCATGGTAGGCAGAATCATTTTGAAACACATTCAATTCAAATAAATTAATATTTCCATCTTTTGGAGGAAATAAGTTTACATACTTATACATGACCTATATACTCTACAAATAAAGTGTAATTTCTACCTAGAATTACTTGCCAAGCAAAACTATTACAAAATCATGAGAACACCATAAAGCTACGTTCAGATATGTACTGTCTAAAAGTTTTCCACCCTTTCTCTGAAAGCTACTGAAAGATGTGCTCTGTGAAAATAAGAGAGAAACTAAGAAAGAGGATCCAGGAAATGAAGCCAACACAAGAGAAGCAAAGGATGATGGTCAAAGGAAATCCCAGTATAGCAGGTCCAGGGCACAGATAGTCCAAACTGGAGCTGATTAGAGGCTCCAGAAGAAATGGTTCCAAGCAGATGAAACAGATGAATATCTGCTATAGCTAAATGCATTCTAAGTGGATAGTCCCTACCCTGGGAAGAAGATAGGGATATGCTAGTGATGAATACATAAGAAACTGAACAAATAAAAGCTTTTGTGTTAGAAAGGAATAGACCCATTTGCATGCACAAGGAAACAATGGAAGCATAAGAAACTAGCATAAATGGCTACTTATAAGAGGCAGAGAAGAATGGAAAGATTAGAACAAGAATAAAAATGAGGCTTTAAAAGTATACCTTTTATGTTGTTTTGATTTTTGATCCAAGTGAATGCATTACCTTTTCAAAAACAAATAGAAAGTAAATTCTAAGAATAGTAAAACGATGTTGTTTCCTATTAGCAGTGGCCAATAGCTTTACTTGTTCTTTTCACAGCAACAACTGGTGGCCTCCACCTGGCTTTCTGTATTGCACACGTCTACAGAGAGTCGAAGGCAGAGGTCACAGGATACGGCTACAGCCTTGAAAATAAAATCAATGAAGATGAGAGTCGTGGGAGAAGCACTTTCAATTTATGAAAACATGAAACGCAGACACTTGTTTTGTAGATAAATAGTACTGGCCACGTACCTATAGTATCACCTATGCAAGCGTATAGAAATCAGATACGGTAACAAGTTGTTTTTAAGCAGGGGGTCTGCGAGAATTTTGACCAAGCGGTTCTTCCTCAAACTGCCCTGTGCATTTGGGGAGTCCAGGATGCCTGGTTCCTGTCCACCAAATGCCAACGTGACTCCCCAGTCATTGTAATGTCCCCCTCCCCACATTTCCAAAAGCCCATACCCCTGACTTAGAATGACTGTGAGGGATAAGTAAAAAGAATAAAAATTAACATTTGTCAAGTTTTTTTCCTTATCACTGCAACTAATTTTCATCACTTCATTAATTTAATGAACCTTCATAACATATTCGTTAAGAAATCATGAGCAATCTGATCTTACAAATGTTTGGCTGTTACTAAAGATAGTTTGTGCCTTGAGTTTAAAAAAAAACTGAGCTCAAGAAAATCTGAAGAATCTAGAATCCCTGCCAGCCTTCAGTCAAACCTCCTGCTTCACAACTGCAGAGTGTGCAGTTTAATTTTTTAAAAAGGTTCTCATAAATATATATATATTCTCTCATTGATTATGCTAATTAATTCTCTTAAGAGTCCTGCAAACTTGGCAAAGAAAATATTATTTTCCCCATTTTCACAGACAGGGAGTCTAAAGCTCAGAGCAGTTAAGAGATTTTCCAAGCTTATAATTGACAGAACTTGGAGTAGAAACCAGAACTTCTGGTTGTCAGTCTGGTGGTTTCTCCACTCAGCTGTAATATTCACTATGGACAGTAATTCCTCTATGCCAAGCCTAAAATACATCAGCTCAATTCAAATCTTTAACATAATAATTATAAATGTGAAACCCGGCATTTTCTTTTTAAATTGGTAGGTCAAATATAATAGTGCTAAAAACAGTATAATTTTAAAATCAATAAAGCAGACCGAGTGCTTTAGCAGGTTAGTTTTTTTTTATCTTCCCAACAGCTCCTTGAGGTAGGTACAATTATTATTCCATTTTACAGATGAATAAATATAAGCTGAGAAAGGGGTAATCCATGTGGTAGTTACTAGTGTGTGCTTGTAAGTAAGAGTGTGGATTTGAAAGCAGACAGTCTAACTCAGTGGGAAAACTCTCAATAGATTTCACTAAAAGGATCGTGAGAAAAATCCGTAGGTGGAACGTTTAGATAAACAGTGAAACATTCTCTTTAGCTTGGTAAATAACATTTAAACCAGCATCCCCATGTAACTTTTTTGTTGCTTGGTAAAAGTAACCTTAATAAAGAAACAAGCAAGTAACTGGCCCTCTGTCAAACTAAACAGTATTTTGATTACTCAAGTAGCGGGTATTTAGTAAATTATCAATTTTCTACTCCAATAATACTACTTCCGTGGAAACAAGGCAACCCTGAAATAATCAAGTAGGACCCTTGAACATCTTATGTGGATGATATGAAGGCCTTAAAATTTTTCTCTTCTTAATTTACAAATTTATATCATGAAAAGACTAAAAAAGTAAATACAGGAAGAACTCTCAATCACCAAATCTGGTAAAGATCACAACAAAAATCATAGAGAGGCAATATACTAAGTAAAACAGCAGTCTGGAGAAAATAGATGCATTTTATTCAACTTCAAAATAGATACAGAGAAGATGACTGTAATTATTCTACTCCATGTAGGAGGTTACGATGCTTGCAGCAAATAACCAACGCAGAAGACTAATACATTTTCTCTTCTAAAATTTCTACAGAACATCCTAAAATTCTGTTTTTTAACCAAATTCAATCTCCAAAAGTAAAGGTATGTTATCTTGCTAAGAAACACTATTTAAGACAAAAATTCATAGTTGTCAAATAGTTGAGTAAAACACTGAAAGGGGCACAGTCATGCCTGAAAAACCAGATGTATAGTGAAAAGTAGCCAAGTTGAGGGCAAGTAAGAACTTGGGAAAAAAACCCTGAACTACGGCCAAAGAAATCATTTGTCTAACTTCTCAAAAGAACAATAGCTCTACAAAGGTAAAAATGGAGACCATGTAGCATCAGTAAGACTGTGTGTAGCCTGTATTCTGTGATAATTTATGATCGATGCTACAATATAGGTTGGCAAGCATATTTGGATCTATAAAATACTAGGACCACAAACACACGATTGAGTTAATGATTAGATATATCCAGTGATGAATGACCAAAGAAGAGCTAGAAGAAAAACACAGCACCTACTTGCCATCGGTTCCCCGTTGCCAGCAGACATTCCTTAATCACAGAACGCTGTGGCTATTTCACTACTCTGCCTCCCCAGATGATGAAATCTGATGCCAGGGCATGTCGCAGTAGCTGCATAGCCAGATCAACACAAAGCTCTGAGGCCTTGAGGCCATGCACACGGACAGCAAACACCGTCCTGAAGGCTCTCTAGTAAAGACCCATAAATTAACTGCCCAGAGGAAGGGAGTATGTCCCCGTGCTACAGGTGGCAAACAGAGGCATCAGGAAGTATGATATTCCTCACATCATTGATTCGATACTCAATGTCTAAGATAACACAGTGATTTGCTGATAAAGATCATAATAGATTCCATGAGACCCCACCCAGAGGAAAGGGGGGAAGAGGGAAAAATAGGAGCAGAGGACACGCTCCCAGGCTTGACTGGTGGAGGCGGCAGGAGTGGGGAGACGCAGAGGGGACAGGAAGAGGCTCCTCTGGTAGTGGTCAGGGAGGAAAGGTCGGGAGGAACTTGAAGGGCACTGAGGACGTGGGACTGGGGGTCCCATTGCTATGCAAGTAAAAGGGAGAAAGGAAAAGCAGAAGGAGCTGGCGAGCTGAAGAAATGAGGGAAAGAAGCAGGAGATAACTGGGGAGGCTCTCGACAGTGGTCAGTGCTGGGAAGGGGGAGGCGGGCATGGGGGATGGTGACCATCGCGGTGGAGATGTGGGAAAGAGAAGCAAGCATCCATCTGGATGACCTTCGACAATGGTAGGATTCTATTAACTTTCCAGAGTCACCTGTTCCAAATTTAGAAACCCTTTTATTTATAAAATGTAAATTGCCTTGTTGCTTTGGTCCATTTCTTCTCATTTTAAATGGAGCAGGCTTGGAATTAGCCACCATTATTAAACAGGATATTTTCACTGGGCTCATAGGTCTTTAAACAGTCTGGGAGATACATGCTGTCCCTCCCCCTGTTCTAAGTTGGCAGGGAGAGAGAAGCCAGGCAGTGAGAATGCACCCACCTTTCGCAAATCAGCACTGGGCAAATGCCTTTCAGTGGGAAAATAGAACTTATATTTCCATTTCCCAGGGGAACAGAAACATCCAAATATTTAAATTTAATCTATCAAGTGTTTTGAGGTTCTTGCTACATGCTAATCGTTCCTACGTTTATTTGGTGACAAGGCAGCACCTCCCACTATGAAACGTACTTGAGAATCTCGGAGTTGGAAGCTGCGCCCATCTGTTTCATCAGGTTCATTTGGGTGTCGGAAGTATCATTTAACGGTCCAGAAAGGAAGAAATTCAGATGTCTCCTGGCTTTTCCCATCTCAAACCCTTCAGTAGTCATGGGCTGAGTCAGCTCTCATAGCCCACAGGGAATGACACATCTACTCTGAGGCACACATTCTGATATAATAGTAGTGCCCATAAAGAGCTGATGATAAAAGAAAAAAAAAACTCATAACACAGTATAAAGGGAATCATAACAAGATACAATTTCCATAAAGATCATTTTGATGGCAGCTTTTTCTAAAAAAAAGGTGACAAAGTAAACATGACATCTCACACATAATGTTTATGTTCTGTACCTTGTATAAATTCTATGTCTTCATTAAATGGAAAGAAGGAAAAAGTCTACATAGACAGCTAAAATACCAACATCAGGGCTTTTTTCCCTACTCAATTGGGGAAATTTTGCAAAAGAGGGTCTTTTATTTATGGAAGCCCTAACTTTCTTACCTTATTTAATAAGGAAATCTTTAACTTTTATGAAGTGAAAAGACCACCATGGATCATTTAGCAATGAAGAGAAGCTGTGACAAAGACCAGGACCAAGACTTGTCAAGGAAGGCCCCTCCAAGAAGGTCGCTTGAGGAAAGGGCTATCAGATTCATTCTGCCATGCTCGGGGCATTCTGACTCTTGCTTGGGGTCAAATGACCAAGATTCTCTCCTCTTGAGCCAGAAGATACCAAAAAGCGGGCAGATCTGGATCCAATTCAGGCTCTGGAATTCACTGACTGCCTCAGCTATGTCACTCGAGCTCTCTGAGCCTCAGTCCCTTCAAAGGTCAGATAAGAAAGATTATAAAAGTACCTACACCTCGGTAGGTTGTTGTGATGATCAAATGAAGTGACATGTTAAAGAATCTGGTACACACCAGACATACAACACACATCACCCTCTCCCACCTCTCCCTACCTTCCCTGTGGCTGAACCCCAGACCAGCAGTTGGGCAAGGTAAGTGTCTCTAAATATCACTCTCCTCAACTGCAAACTGACAAAGCATAATGTATGTGAAAGTTTAAATTGATACACGAATGTTAGGAAATATTGTTGTTAGCCCCAGTCAGTACTCCTCACTTACAAATGCACTTCATGGAGTAAGAGTGAAAAGCATCTCTCAGGCAGTTTCTTTCTACCCCACCTGTTTGCTGCTAAATGTTGATATACTTTTATATTAGTGTCCCTGAGGGGGACTAACCTATGCTTTACAGTTATTTTCCTTTTCATTCTGATCATTTAATTAATGTTTTTATTTCTGTGCTCATACTCTGGGGTAAAATGAGAAAACCAGAATGTGAAATGCTAAAGACAAATATTAGCAGCAAGCAACTTGATATTTGCTTATCCTTACAAAGATCTAAAAGGAGTTGAATATTCGGAAAACAGGTAGTAGGCTAAAGAAAAATAAGTGTCGAGGATAAAAGTTCTGTGAGTTTCTCTGGGGTGAAACTTGCCTTACACTCTTCCAACACCCAGCAAAGTGTTCAGCACACAAAGGGCACGTGACAAATGATACATGACACCTGGAGAAACAACACAATCTGCCTCAATCTACCACTGCCCTTTAGTAAAAAGAAAAAGCTGAAAACTAAATCTGAAAGATGAATATTACCGTAGCTGACACATGTTTTCACTGAGTAATTTACTGAGTCTTAGAAGGGTCACATGTACACTACAGGTGGATATGGTCTTGAACTCCAAACCACTGAGACTCCAAACTCTAACTGCAAACTGTTTAAACAGACGAAAGAAAAAGGCTTCTATAACCCTCATTACCCACATTGGTAAGGAGATGACGAGCTTGGGCAGAGGTGAAGCCTGGGATGGGACCTCATCCTGTCCTCCCCAGACACCACAACTACCACATGGGGTGTCAGAGGGACACTGGTTCACCCAGTCACTTTGAATTGTCTTCTCATTCAGGATGCCAAACGTTAAATAATCAAGACCAAAAACGCTAGGGTTTTCTCTCTGTCTCTCTCCATTTTTAGTGCAAGCAGTTTATTATAGGTTACCATTCTTTTCTTAATTTCTAATAATTTGTACTCTCTCCTTTCTGCCAACTTATAGGTTTTCCCCCACTAAACCTAATTCCTCTGGTCTATGCGATGCCTGCTTTGCATGGATACCATGCCAGAGAAATGGAAATTTATATTCACCACAATTTTGTACAAACACGCAAGGCAAAGTTAAATAAAGAAAAATTAGAATTCAGAGGAGAAGAAGCAATTTATACAGGTTTTTGGCCTTCTAGGAATCTTAAAAGAACCCCGATAACATCAGCTTAGGGAGGTCCCAGCACCTGGTTGTAAAAACAGAAGTATACACAATTCTAGGTAGTCAGAAGCACCTTCTGGTTTTCTAATGCTGGAAAACAAACCACCCCAAACTTAGTGGTTTAAAATAATTCATTATCTTTCACAGTTCTAGGAGCTCTCACTTTGCAGCTGAAGCTGGAATCATCTGAAGGCTTTTTCACTCACACGTCTGGCACCTTCCAGAGATGGCTGGTCGACAGCTCTCCCCATACAACCTTTCCAGATGAGTATCTTTGGCTTCCTTACAGCAAGGTGGTCTCAGATTAGCTGAACTTCTTACATGGCAGCTGGCTCCTCCCAGAGCACAGAAGATAAATGAAGGCTACAGTCTCTTAAAGAGTTTGCCCAGAAAACTGGTAGAGATTCACTTCTGCCATATTTTACATGTCAAATTAGTCATTAAACCCACCCAGATGCGAAGGGAAGGTGGTGTGGACACCACTTCTCAACGTGAGAACTGTATTTGAAGCCAGCACTAATGCACTATGCTCAGATAGCCTTGCCTGGTCTCCAGCACAAACAGGGCTGATGGAAGAGTGAGCCCCAGTGGGTCAGATTTGTGCACATAAAGGCCCACTCCCCTGGGACATCATCATCTTAATGTTGGGAGACAGAAAGAGGTGCTGGACAACTGCGCTATTTAGTTATTTCGGGTATTTTCATTTCACTGCTAACCTCCGAGGTTGGGGACGTTATTAGGAAAAAAAAAATAAGAGTTGGCTTTGATCACCTGCAATCATCAAATTTATAAAATTCGTGTTTGTGTTTTATAATGTCTTCTGGGTAAAAAAAAAATACCATTAGTATTTTCATGGAGGTACAGTAGGTTTAATTTCAAATTTTGATCATTGAAAGACTTCACTGTTCATCTTCTTATACTGGTCTTCCAAGTGGAAATGAATGGATAATTATGCAGTCATGGACATATAGATTGAATTTCTGTTGTGAATATTCATTTAGATGCGCAGGAAAACTTCCGGTTATTTTAATTTAGGATGAGAAATCAATATTACTAGTACTGAAGAATATAGCTGCGTATAAAACTGCTCATTAAAGCCAGGCAAGGAAGAAGTAACTCCTGGAAAGGCCAACTCAGCAATTACACCAGAGCTTATCCCCACCAGCGACTCGTTAATGACTATCTCTGGTGTTCTAGGTCCTAGAAGAACACACAAAAGACAAGGTGAGGAGTTTTCAGTTTTAGATGACGACTAAGCCCCATGGGGATTGGTTCTCTCTGACTCCTTTCTTTACCCCCTCCCAGTATCTGCAAAGAAGTAGGTGGCTTTTTTGCTTTGGTTGCCTGCTTTTTTAACAGCCTATTTCAAATATGCTGAGGGACTTCTTCAGAAACCTCAGACCATCCTACGTGAGTCCTTGCCCCTCAAGGTCAAAAGAAGGTAGAGCAGGTCTAAAAACTCTTTCCCCTGTGGGAAGAGGCGGTTCCTCCCTGTTCAAGAGAAGGCCAGAATGAAAGTGAGGCAGACCTCAAGTTCCTTCTCGCTTTACCAACATCAGGTGTCAGGTCCCAGCCCCAGGCAGCAGCTTATGGTCACTGTTGGCAGGATAGAGAGAAGAAGTTGAGCAGGATCAGTGTGGAAACTGGGTTAAGAAAGCCCAGGGAAAAATAGATAGCTAATTAGAGTTTTCAATTGTGCATAGAGTTAATATGCACAAACTGAAATGAATTTCAAAGACGTCCCTCTTTTCTTTGTGCCAGAATTAAAGCCTTTTTCTAAGGTCCAGAACGTTACAGCCAACATAAGGACTCAGTGATAAATAATAAAAAAAATAAAAGAACTATTAATTGGGACTTAATAATGTGTCAGGTGAGTACTACAACTATCCCCATTTTACAGATAAAAAAATGAGACACTAAGGCATTTAATAACCTGCCCAAGGGCACTGAGCAAGCAAGGGGAAGTGCTGGCCAACAACCAAGTTTATACTCTTAACCACCACACAAAGTACAGAAGAAAAACCACAAGTTTTCCGACTAGACAAGGCTGGTACCTAACTCCACCTCCAGTTACTGTGCTAGTTTTGTGACCTTAGTTGCCAACCTTTCTCAGCTTCAGTTTCCTTGCCAGCAAAATAGGGGAAAAAATCATCTAATTGTTACAGTTGCCATGAACTCCCAGAATACAGCAGGTTTTGAATAAACGGTAGCTATTTTTGTTATGCAGACCAGAGGGAATACAGCCAAGCTAACAAAATGAACCACAGGAATGAGAAGGAAACCTGGAAGCATCAGGAGCACGCACAGCCCATCCCCTGCGCAGCAGGAAAACGGTACCTTGGAGAGGGTTTCCTGGCCAGGGCCTTGACTCCTCTCTTTAAATGTGGACTAGGCAAAATTCTGGGAGGGTTTGCATTAATATATGCAGCATTCACAATTCACAGAATAAATGTACATTTTTCTTTTCTTTTTATCTAGAGTTACATAAATATATGATAATATCGTATGCATGTACATATTTTTACTTACATTCAATCTTTTCCAACTCCAGTAGGTCCTTAAATCTGATTCCAAATTAAGCCTTCTTCAGACACAGCTCTGATTAAATCCCTCACTGGCTTCAGGCATCTGAAGATTTTTCATGCTACTGAGATAAAAGCCAGTCTCTTCTGCCCGCCCTTCTCTACCTTTCAAAAGAGATTCAGGCTTCCACTCTAATCTAATTGCCCCTGCCCCGTGCCTTATCGGACACTCTTCTACAAGACAAGGCCTCTCAGTCTACTTGCCCCTGATCATGTACATCTTGCTGATTCCCACCTCTGTGTCCCTGCACTTGTCAGGTCCCCTCAGCATTACTTCGTGACTCATTTTCCCCAGTTCAAGTCCTACCCATCCTTTAAGGCCCTGCTAAGGGACCTCCTCTTCCAACAAGCCTCCCATGACCAATTAAGCCCCCAGTAATCCATTGTCTTCTTCCTCTAAATTCCTACATGGTTAGCCTCTTCCTTTCTATAAACCTGCATTTATATATGGTGTGATATTACTATGTAACTTTACTTTGAAAAAAATCTTCTCTCCTCCATGATACGGTATGCAACTTGAGAACCTCAGAGAGCATATGGTTAAGGGTATAGGTTTACGGTCAGGCAGATCTGAAGTAAAATCCCAGCTCAGCCATTTTTTAACTATATGACCTAGAGGAAGCTACTTAACCCCTCGAAATAGCATTTTCCTCCTCTGCAAAATGGGATAATAATTGTAGTTACCTCACATGGCTGGGAGATGGGGGAAATTCATGCCTGGTGTATGCAAGTGCTCAATAATGTCAACTAAAACTATTATCAATATCCACTTCTTACATATTTTTCTATCCCCTGCAGCACCAGCTATCTAATCTACCTACCTATCCATCCATCCATCAATATATGTTAGAGACGTGAATCTTTGCCAATTGTCTAATTTAGATGCTTCTCTAAATCCTTCTCAAATTTCCATTTCTCCAAGAAGCGCAATGCTGTTTCTAGTTTATTAATCTGGTGTGGAAACTCAGGAAGATTCCCTAGATAGGGTCTCACACAGAGCTGATTTCCAGGAGTCTGAAGTGCGAGTGAAAAGTGATCATTTCCTTAGTTCAGATATGCTGGTTTGAAGAACAGCTGAATAATTCATTAGGTTCTTTAAGGTGCATTGATCAGATTCTCCTCTTTAAAAAGCATTTTACCTTGAAGTAACTATCTGTCATGCCCCTTTCAAATAAGAGGTGGATAATAGACTGCCTCTGTTTAGCAAAACTATAATAAAGGTCTAAATGATAATATCTTGGGCCTGCAGAGTGCATCACAGATTATAAAGCACATTCACGTGCATCCTGCCATTCCATCCTTCCAGCAGCCCCATCAGATAACCAGAGGGCTTATCTCGGTGTGATAAATTGGAATGCTCAGACTCGAGGAGGTTCAAGAGGCTCCCTACATGCCAGTTCAATGGTTCAGATCTTCCAACTCCTATTTTAGTGCTCCTTTTACAGTGCCACAGGATTTAAAACTATTTGCACATCTCCACAAAGAGATACGCAGCTAGAAAGAGTGGGACCCACTGCTAATTTGTATTTTTGCTAATGTACTTGTTTTATCACTTTGGGGAAATGATGCAAAGCAAATCTGTCAAACAGTATTTAATGTAGTTCTATACTACATGAGACTAAGTGGAAGACCTCAAGTCTATTTTTACACCAGCCATTTTCGGGGTCTTTCATACTTGTTTTCCTAGAAGTAAACTAGGAGCATAAAGCTCCAGCTTCCAGAAATTCCTTGTTAGCACACTGAGCACGGACTGCTTTTGAATACTCTTCCTGTGTCCAATTTTATACCCGTTCTCTACCAGGCTCCCCTGTCACTGCCCTCCGGGTACCCAACCAGCTGCCTGGCTCTTCCTCAGACACACCGAGTATGTACCGTCTCAACACCTATTCATGGGTGTTCCCAGTGTGTGGCCTGCTTCCTTACCTTGTTCACATTTCTGCACAAATATCTCCCCCTCGGAGAGGGCTTCAGTCCATCCTACCTCATTAACACCCCCCCGCCCCCCACACACACACTCTGTAACCCACTTTCTCTGCTGCTTCGTCACAGCAGTTATCACTACTGTAACTTTACAAATCTCTCATCTCTCTGTTTATAACTGGTCTTCGCCACTAGCATGTAAGCTCTGTGAGGGCAGGGCTTTGTATTGTTCTCCACTGTACCACCTGCCCTTGGAAAACTGCCCAACAATAGGAAGCTCCCAATAAATACCTGCTGAATAAAGGAATGCAGCCTGTAAGTTCCCTTGCTTAAAATCTCCACTTCTTCCAATTTGGAAAGATTCTTATACATAAAACCAAAAGAACAAAAGCAAATCTCACAACTAGGACAAATGCAAAGAAAACTTAGTATATGGATAGGACACAGAACAAGTGGACAGAATCCCTGGGACCAGAACAAGCATGATCTCAACAACTGTTACAGTGGGTTACATCACTGGAGCTAATGCCACTCAGTTGATAAGAAAAAGTGAATGACCAACACTCCCCTTTCACCCCCAACCAAGAGGCCTCTCATTGCCTAAGGCAGTTCCATCACATGCCTCTAGGTGAGGAGAAAACCAATAGATAAATGATCTAAGCTATACTTTTGGAAAGAAGGCCCAAGTTATTTCTTGGCATTTTCCATGTATGACAGTAAACTGGCAATAATCGAGTGAGAGAACAACCTGAAATCATGTACCCCTAATCTGATGCAATACGAACTACCCAACATCAGCCATGAAATATTCTTGCTAAAAATATTTAACCTGAATGTAATCATGAGGAAATCATCACATATCCAAAATGTAGGGCATTCTACAAGGCAATTGGCCATGACTCTTCAAAAAAGTTAACACCAAGAAGAACAAAAGAGATAGGGAGACTCTTCCTCTAGATAAAAATTTTTAAAAAGACTTAATTGGATCCTGGATTGGGGAGAAGCTATAAAATCAAGAAACGAGGGAAAGGTGAATAAGGACTGCCTAGTTTACAAAAGCTTCATCAGCTACACCCATTTACTCTACAGTTTTTAGATACAATTGGATCTTAGCCAAGATCCAACTTATCATTATTCGCCCCTACAAGTAATCATTATGCATTTTCCATATATATCATATCCTTCTCCGGTTACATACATCTCATCACAGTAAGATCTATATTCTGAGTTCAACAAGGCTTAGCCTCCACAGGGCATCTTTAATACTAATTGGAGGAGACAAGGTTTATAAATCCTTATTTAAAAGATGAATATGAAAACTGTTTCCTAAGCCTGTCTTTTCACCTTCTATTACATTCTTTCTCTAGCTCTCTCTCTCCACTGGAGTTCTTATTAAACACTACTTCAGCCACGAAATTATAAATTCCTTGACAGTTGAAATGACTCCTGGTTAATCTTTGCATTTCTAAGAGGCAAACAATGGCTTACATAGAGTACCCAGCTTATAAATGGTTGTTGAAATTTAAAAATTACTTTATTTATACTTATATTTAAAAGTATAAATTATACTTTCATTTAGACCATTTTATGACTACTTACTTACTTGAATTTTTAAATGACCCTGAATCTCTCTGTGCTACAAAATGTACCAAGGAACTAATACATCTTTCAGATTTTGCAACTTTCATTCAATTGTCAAGCCTTTTAAACATTATTTAACAATAAAACTACTCTTCATATCTCAAAAATATATATTTGTTGAAGAAACTCGAAAGTCAAGACATTCTTTCCATGTATAAAAAATTCAATAAGTGATTCAATAAGTTAGTATCATATCTTATTTCAAACTGAGGTGGCATTAAGAGCATTTAGTAGGATCTTTTGAATACTCTTATGTATCTCTGCTAACGAAGGCTTGTTTCACCAAGTAACTTGGCAAATCATCCCTGCATCATGATTTATACACCTTTTCCCATCCATGCTCATTATATCGTCATTGACTCTCTTAAATGAAAATTTTTACAGTTGCTTATTTCTTTAGTATTTATTGAATTGATTCTGGCATTGTAAAAGGTATTGTACCATTTAGAAGTCATTTAACTTTCTGCTTTTCATCTCATATCTTGCTTTTTAATTTCCATTTCTATTTGTGAATCTTGACATTTCTAAATGTCCTGGATCATCAAGGCTCTGAGACACTCACGTTCGACTTTACCAAAATGTGACTGCTCACGGAACTTCAACAATTACATTTCTTTAATACTTACTAACACCTTTTTGTGACAATCCCCAAGACCACTACCTCCACTTGGGGTCTCACCCCTTCCTACAACCAAAGTGCTTTGAAAGGCAGGCTTTCTCTAAGGCCACATGGCATATCCCAAAGAATTACCATGACCTAGTTTTAGAACGTCACTCCAGATAGACTTCAGCCAGTGGGAAATAATATACACAAAGCATCTTTATTTCAGCAACGGAGCCTCATTTCTAAGAATTGATCCCTCCTTGAGAGGATACCGCAGTGGAAAACTCTGGCTGAAAGAAAAAGAGATTGTATGTTTGGTCTGAGTCCAGCTGCTACCCAGCTGCACAATCCTGGGAAGTGAGGCAGTCTCTGAACTTCGCTTTCCTCACCTTTAAAATAAAGTAGTTTGACTAGGTCTCTTCTTCCTGCCTTCCAATGCTAAGATTCCACTTAGCATTCCACTGAGTGTTTGTATATGAGGCAGAGGGGGAAACGATTATCAAATTTCAAAAATATAGCATAATCCCTTGGGTAACTGTTCTGTATTTTGCTACCACAATGTATTTTAGGTACTCTGGCAATTTCCAAATGGACTTACAAAACCTTAGAGATTAAAATATGGCCCAAACCATATGATCCAGCAATTCCACTCCTAGGTATATACCCAAGAGAAATGAAAACACGTTCACACACAAAGTTGTACATAAATGTTCACAGCAGCATTATTCATAATGGCCAAAAGGTAGAAACCACCCAAATGTCCATCAACTAACAAATAAGTAAAGAAAATTTACTACCTCCACACAATGAAGTATTATTTGGCCATAAAAAGGAATGAAGTACTGATACATGCTACTACATGGAGAAACCCCGAAAACATGCTAAATGAAAAAATCCAGTCACAGCACTGCATGTTTTTATTCATATGAAATGTCCAGAATAGAGAAATCTATAGAGATAGAAAGTAAGTAGGTTAGTGGTTGCTTAAGGGTGGGACAGGGAGGATGAGGAAATAGGGCGTGATAGCCAAATGTCTGTCAACTGATGAACAGATAAATAAAATGTGGTATAGAGATACAATGGCACCTTATTCAGCCATAAAAAGGAATGAAATGCTAATTCATGTTATGTATTAGTCTGCTAGGGCTACCATAACAAAATGCCACAGACTGGGTGGCTTAACCAGAACTTTATTGTCTCACCGTAATCCCAGATCATGGGGCAGCAGGGTCAGTCTCTGGCGAGGGCCGTCCTCCTGGCTTGCAGATGGCCACTTTCCTGCCGTGCCCTCACAGGGCAGAGAGGGCAAGCTCTTTGGTTTCTCTTCTTGTAAATATACTAACCCTACCAGATTAGGACCCAACCCTGATGACCTCATTTAACCTTTATCACCTCCTCGCAGGACCTATCTGCAAATACAGTCACACTGAGGGACAGGACTTCAACATTTGAATGGTGGGGAGCACAAACATTCATGCCATAACATATTTCAACATCGATGAATCTTGAACATACGATGCTAAGTGAAGAAGTCAATCACAAAGCACCACATATTATATAAATCAATTTATATGAAATGTCCATAATAGGCAAATCTATAAAGACAGAAAATAGATTAGTGGTTGCTTAGGGCTGGGACAGAGAAAGAGTACGAGGGAAATGGGGAGTGACTGCTAATGGGCATGAGGTTTCTTTTCGGGGTGACAAAAATGTTCTAAAATTGTGATGATGATTGTGCTTGTGAATATTCTAAAATCCACTGAATAGTATACTTCAAATGGGTGAATTGCATGGTACATCTCAATAAAACTGTCTTAAAATAATAAACGTATACACGTGGTTCAAGTTTACTGCATAAGGATGAAAGAACAAAGAGCTGTTGAAGGAGTCCTGAGTTCATATCCTGATGTTTCCACTCATTAGCTGCATAACCTCGGCCAGTTTCTTAACCTCCAGGACCCCAATCTGTGAAGAGGGGAGAGTGCTGCGATCTTGCTCAGCTGGTATGAGAACGAAAGAAGTAATGCACAGTGTCCAACATGTACCGAAAACTTAATAAATGACGGTGGTTGTTGATATTATTAGCATCTCATCAGTAGAAGAACAGCCTGTTTCTTGAAATGAACTGATTTCAAAGTTCAGGCTCTGAATTTGATTTCAAGTTTTTAGCAGCTGGGGCATAAGTGGAAGCACTCATTTTTCATTTTCGGTGAGTTACAACAAATTTCCAAGTGGTCAAAATACTTCAATGCCCAGAGCTGGTCCTCAACATTTGCTGACTGATTAATTTATCCATGTCTGACTTGTCAAGGCTTTTATTTCAACCAGCATTTAATCTACCCGTTGGTGAGACAGATCCATCTGTCTCTGGGCCCCTGGAGCCTCTGGGGATACACAGAAAGAACAGAGGTGATCCCCGCCTGCAGGAGTATAGCATTCAGTCCTAAACTAATTTGAAAATTTACTTTGATTTTAATTTTGCCACTGTTCCAGCTCTCCATGTGAATACACAATAAAACTGCTCAGCACATGAAGGCAAGCAGTTGAAAGGAGTACAACACTCAAGGTGGTCCACCTCTCCAAGCACTTCTGAGGCCCAGTTCCACTCCAAGACACGTGGGAAGAACTCCAGGCCAAGAGTCGAGAGGTCAGAGTTCTATTCCCAGCTCTGCTGTGGAATAGCTGTGAGTACAGTAGACCCCCACCCCAGTGGATGCCTGAAACCAAGGATACTACTAAAACCTATGCACACTGTGTATTTCTTTTCCTACACATACATACCTATGATATGTTTAACTTATCTTATAAGTTAAAGTTTAACTTATGATAAAGTTTAACTTATAAATTAAGCACAAGAGATTACCAATAACTAACAATAAAATAAAACAATCATAACAAGGTGCCAGCATCACTACTGTTGTCCTCTGGGTACCGTATTAAGTAAAGTAAGGGTTACTTGAACACAAGCACCATGATACTACAACGGTTGATCTGATAACTGAGATGGCTACTAAGTGACTACCGAGTGGGTAGTGTACACGGCATGAATGCACCGGAAAAAGGGGTAACTCGCGTCCCGGGCGGGATGGTGCAGGACAGAACAAGATTTCATCACACCACTCAGAGTGGTGCGCAATTTAAAATTATGAATTGCTTATTTCTGGAATTTTCCATTGAATATTTTCAGACGATGGTAGACGGCAGGTAACTGAAACTTTGGAAAATGAAACCACAGATAAGGGGGGACACTATGCAAACCCTGCCCCTTTGTACCTGTTTCCATCCATAAGCTATGAAGGGCTAGGCTAGACAGTCAATTGAGTTATTCTATCACTTAGGACAAAAAAATGCATATATTAGTTGCACATAAATTAAGTGCTGGGATACATCCCATTCTCACTGTGAATTAACAAATTGGCACAATATTCCAAACAAGATGGAAAAACCACCCTCTGCATGCATATACCCCGAAACAAAGTGATATCCGAGAGCCTGCGTGGCAGAACTCACTCATCGTTGTAAAAATACCCATGGGTGTGACGAGTCCCCTTGGGAAATAGCCTACTAGCTTATTATCCAGAAGACACACACGTCTTTCCATAGCCCCTTCATGGTACTGCGTGTCAGGGATGCTGTGAGTCAACTTTGATGTCTACTCTCCTTCTGAGGTCATAGTACCATCAGCCATTTTGGGTGCCTGTGGTTGTACACTATGGTTCTCAGCTGTTTAAAAATATATATTTTTGAAATTTACTCATTCTCACCTCTAATTGTACCCCAACAAAAGTTCATAGGATAACATATGAAGATGCTAACTTCGGAGTCAGGCTGGTTTGCTAGATAAAAAGCAGGGACATTGAATCAGAAGACCTAGCTCTGCTCTTGATTAGTAGTGTAAATGTTTTGAGAGAGACTTAACTTTTCTGTGCTTTTTCTGTAAATAAAAACAATATTATTGTGACACTGAATTCAATAATATGATTAATACAGAAGGACCTAGCACAGTGTCAACCAGTTGCAGAACATTCTGTAAAGTTAGTTTGACCAAATCATTAAATGGATCCTTTTTATTAGTCTTGGGGAACATTAATTTTGATGCATTCTCTGGAAATGTTAAGTAAAACATAGTATATATATTAATAAAGTAATAAAAGACACATAAAAATAAAACATAAAATTCCTTACACATAAGTACTCACACACACCTTTGTGCATATGTATTCAAACACACACTATTTACAAATGGCTCATTTACTTCTGTGAATTAGGAAGTCAGATTGTAAACGCAAAAACAATATTTACAGAGTATAAAAAATGAATTCAATGGCTCAATTTATTAATTTTGTTTTTTAAACTCTACTGTCTCAAAATGCCTTTTGTTTTTGCTAACACTTTTTTAAAATAACTACTCTCAGAAAGGGAAAAATAAACTTACTTTTGGAAATTATACATTCATAAATTGTGAATTATTTTTAATTAAGCACAATATACCTAATATGTACTAGAAACTATGTTCTGCACTCAGATATAAAGATGAATAATATGGGATTCTAAGCTGGCCTTGACCCTTGAAGAGCTCATAGTCCCATGAAACTGTGACGAAAAAATTGTTTTAATCAACCAAACTAATTCTCTTTATTGATTTTAAGGGGTGAGTTTTCGTCAGTGCTCTAATACTTTCTAGCCCAGTGGCTTTGAGCAGTGGAAATCTTCAGAACCTTGGAAACTTCATCTGCACAAATAAGAAATCTGGACTAAGTAGCCTATCACATCCCTTCTCCAATGAAAACATGTGATTCTAACTGCCATTTAAGCCCAGGTTGAACTTTCCCTCTGTTTTTATAAGGTTCCAGGCATTTTAGACAATGTGCAAATGAGTCAATATGTGACATTGTGTGAACATGTGAATATATATTTATTGGATAGCTATATAAATCTGGGCACATGTTACTAAATAGAGGAAATGACTGCAATCACCTGAATCATTTAAATCAAAACTCTTGGGCCTGCCGCAGTGGCTAACACCTGTAATCCTAGCACTCTGGGAGGCTGAGGCAGGAGGATCACTTGAGATCAGGTGTTCAAGACCAGCCTGAAAAAGAGTGAGACCCCATCTATACTAAAAACAGAAAAAATTAGCCAGACATGGTGGCACATGCCTGTAGTCCCAGCTACTCGGGAGGCTGAGGTGGGACGATTGCTTGAGCCTAGGAGGTTGGAGGTTGCAGTGAGCTATGATCACACCACTGCACTCTAGTTGGGGTGACAGACTGAGACTCTTGTCTCGAAAAATAAATAAATAAATCCAACCTCCCTACATTTAAAAAAAATCTGAGTTCACATAAACTGATAAGTTGCATTTGTGTGCACTCCCTTTCAATTTATATATAATTAATTTGTGTGTTTTGGAAGAAAGCAATGAAATTAATACTTGTTTTTAATATACATGTACAAATTTGAAAAACCACAGTTTGAACAAGCTGTCAAATACTGAAAGACCAGTACACAAACTAATAATTCTTCTGAGCTAAACATTAGTAATATCACAAATAGTAATATTAGTTTGCACCAATGTAAATGCCAACTTTTTAACACCTCTTTTGCTAAATATAAAGACAAGTATGCACAATTAGACTATCTATAAATTCTAATTTGAAGAAATTATATTTATTACCCATGCTATATTTATTATCCATACCTACATAGTATTTACTCTTAATTCTATGCAACAAATAACCCAATGGTAATTTTTTCCATATTTTTAAACACGTTTTACTGTGAACAATACAGGTTCTATTTGTAAAAAAAAAAAAAAAAAAAAGGAAGAAATAACAGCACCATGAATGTAGAAATGCATACTTTTTAAACATCAAAATTATCTTGGAATATATATATATGAAACTACTTGAAACAGGAATGAGTTTTATTCAGGTCTACCTGACCTCAACCTCTCCCCACTTTGAACGGAAGGAAGCTCCATCCTCTCTGGAATCTCCAGAGCCTCCTCCCCTCCTCAGCACTTGCTCATCAGCCCCCTCTCATCACACCCTGCCACTGTCAACCCTTCTCTGCTTTCCTGGTGAGGCTACAGACTGCTGAAATCCTGCAACAGGTACAGGTGACTTAGGAGGGTAGAGGTGAAAGTTGCTCGAGTTGGGAGGTCAGTGAAGACCAAAATGCAGGTGTTGAATGGCCATTTACGTGGACAAATACTTCTCTCAAGAATGAAGGCAACAAACAGACCAACAAGCAAATGGAAAACAGATGTAAGGTCTTCAAAGATGAGTGGAAGTGGCCATGGTCTCAGTAGGACACAGACAAAAGGGATACAGAGTGATGAAGTATAAATTGTGGGTGATGGATTAAATGATCTCAAAGATGATATCCATCACTGATGTCCTTCTTAGCTGATTCATTATTCTAACTGGACCCTAAACACATCTTGAGAATCCTACTGTTGAGCTCCTACATCCTCAGCAGACTACCCAGATAGGGCCACTTCATACCTTTCCTGCCCTCCTAAAATCCTCAGTCTACCTCCTCTCATTCTCAGCAGATAAGCTGGCTTCCTTCTTTACTAAGAAAAAATCAAGGTCATCAGAAAAGAAAGATTCTTTGCACATTCTCCTTTCAATCTCAGCTCTTGTTTCTTCTCTTCCTTTCTTCCCATTTGAGAAAAATCCTTCCTAACTTCTAAGCTGAAATGCTCTGCCGTTGATCCCCTTTTCTTAGTCAGGTGTATCAGACTGCCTCCGTGATCTAACAGCTTGTGTAAGTTTATTATTAACCTTGTGAAAGTTTATTAACCTCTCCAATACTCAGTTTCCTTAGCTGTAAAACAGAGAGTAATGTCCGCCATGCAAGGCAGTTGTAAGATTTAAATATAACATATCAAAGCACCTGCCACAGAGGAGGGCGTATAGCAAATAGTGTTGTTATTATCCTTGCCCTCTAAGACCTGTCTCCCTCAATTGCCATGCCCACTTTCTCTCACATTAGTTAAAAATACTTTTAGAGTCAACTTTCTAAGAGGCGTTCCAGCCACTGGGAATATAACAACTAACAAAATCAAGGGAAAAATCTTTACTCTCCTGGAGTTTACAGCCCGGTAGGCAGAGATAGGCAGTAAAATAACTTAAGTAAATTATATAGTGTTGCAAAGTGATAAGCCCTGTGCAGCTGCAACATATAAAAGAGTGTCCTGAAAGGCCTCATTTGGAAGATGACATGTGAGCAAAGACCTGAAAGAGGAGAGAGACCAAGCAGATACTTGAAGAACATTCCTGGGAAGGCCGACGCACCTAGAGGGCTGGAGGAATGAGGGGTGTGTGTCTGGTGCTGGGGAGGGGCCTTGCAGGCACTTCAGGGAATTCAGCATTTGCTCTCAGTGAATAAAAGAGAAGGAGCCCCTGTCCAGTGGCATGATCCAACTCAAGCTTTATTAGGATCACTTAGTTTCGACACTGGGTTGAGAACAGACCCAAGGTCAAGGAAGGAGAAGGGAGATCAGTTAGGAGACTTTCAGTAATTCAGGAGAAAGATGACAGTGGCATAGGAAGTGAGAAGTAGCTGGGTTCTGGAGATATTTTTCAAGGGAATATAGTATCAAACAGTTTTCTGATGGATCCGATGAGCAATGAAGAGAAAGAGACAGGCCAAAGATGACTCTCCAGGATCTGGCCCCTACAAACTGGAAGGATGGAGTGGCTGTTTACTGAGATGAGCAAGACTGCAGGGAACAGCTTTATCTCTCCCCCACCACTGCTTCCTGCCTCTCATGGTCAATTGTCCAAAGGTCTTTCTCACAGTAATTAGCTTTCTGCAGTCCTAATCTCTCCTAATGTTTGAGACTAAATTTCCTGAACAATTGCTCTGAATCCACTGCCTTCACTTCCTCAAGGACTCCTCACCCCACCCACTGGAAAAGATAACTCTCCTTCCCTTTCAGACAACACTCCAGCAGGACAACCAGCATATTCCAACCAACCAAACCAGTAGCTGCAGTTCTCTCCTGTAGCATTTGGCACTGCCTAATTATCTCCTTCCTCAAACTCCCTCCACGGTGGGAAGCTCTAGCATCCTGATGTACTGTGATGGCCACGACCATTCCTTCCACAGCCTCCTCTTCCTCTTTCATTGTCTCCTCCTTTTTCTTCTCTTTTCTCAAATGCAGTGTCTTCTGAACTGTCCTGGGTTCCTCTGAAGCTACACTGCCCAGACCTTACAAGCCATTCTGATTGCTCTCTTCATAGGGACCCTAGCACCCAGTACAGTGCCTGCAGCATTGTTGATTGGACAAATAAATCAATCAATCTGTCCATCAATTGTTGTATCCCTATATTTAGTTTTCACCTGTTGTCCAAGCTCCAGCCCTATATTTACAACCATAAGCTGCACATTCCTGTTAGAAGTCATGCTGCCCTGTCAAATTCACCAAGCCTAAACCAAACACTCCATCTTAACCTTCCTTCCACAAAGCGAGCTGCTTTTTACTCTAACTACCTTACTTATTTTAAGGATATAATGATCCCCAAATAAAAACTTTTATCTCCTTAAGCCTACGACTTCTACAACAGTCTCCCTCTGCCCTCTTCAATTTATTTTACAATGCCACCAGCTTAATTTTCTAACACACTATTTTGATCATGCCACTCATACAATCAATAATATTTATTGGTTCCACACTGCCTTCTGAAGTTGAGAGAGAGAAATGGAGAAAGAAAAGGGCAGAGGGAAGGAGAGAGCACAAGGGAATATCGACTAGGACCTGATTTTTTGGTTGTTTTTTCTTTTCTTTTAAATAAACTTTCTGCTAGATACATTTTCCCCTTTGAAATTCTGATATTACGACTCTTAGTTCTTTGCCTAGGCAAAGTATGGTACAACTCTGTAACCAGATATTAAAGACCTTCAAAATTCCAGCCTCTACCAGCCTGTTTGTTCTTACTCCCTACCACCATACAGCAAAAAGCATTTCCTCCCTTCCATCCCCCAAACGAGCCTTATACACTCCCGACTCCACCCCACTACTGACACAGTTCCCTCTCTCTTGTTCACTCCTCCATCTCCTCTTCTCGACACTATGCTAGCTGTCCACCAAGGTCCTGCTCATATCCTACCTTGCCCCAGAAGCCATCCACACATATCCCAACCCAGAGTAGTTTGCAGCATTCCTCCCTTGAACACCCTAGAATTTGCTGTCCTTACCACTCATGACAGTGATTCTCAAAGTGCGGTCCTGAAACCAGCAGTAGCAGCATCTCCTTGTTAAAATGCAAATTGTTGAGCCCCACCCCAGAGCTACAACTCAGAATCCCCAGAGGTTGAGTCCAGCACTCTGATTTCACAAGCTCTCCAGGTAAGGCTAATGCATGCTAAAGTTTGAGAACCACTGACATAAAATATTGCCTTACGTTGTTTGATCTTGCCAACTAAACAATATGCAAAATGCAAAACGCGGTATCTAGCATATAGCTATTCCTCAAGAAACTTGAGTTTTGCAATACTGTTTTCAGTAATGTTGTCTCTTGGATAAAAAAAGAAAATAATGATTAATACTAAAAATGTCTTGGAACAGTGTAATGTGTTCCATTTATTCCCTATATTAACAAACTTTTTTTCGTATCTACTGCAAACAGAACACAATGGTAGCTGCTATGCTAAGTCGTAGCATATTTTTGTATACTTAGCTTCTTAAGAGTTTTATTGCCAAAATGTCCGGGGTTCCATATAAGCGTTCTTTTTAATATAATTGTTTTAATGAATAGGAATACCGGGAAGGAATATGCCAAAATATTATCAGGGGTTCTTCTCAGTGGGTAGCATATATTTTTACTCCCTATTTATTGTTTTTGTAATATTCCATTTTTTCAATGCACATGTATTAATTTTTAAAATCTACAAAAAATTTTAAGAACATATTTTTGTTTTATGTAAGCATTAGTATAATAGCTTATTTGTACATTTAGGCATTTAGGAGAATACTGCTTTTTTATCTTTTTTCCATGTATCACTTCATTTAATCAATACAACAACCTTACAAAATTGGTAAGATCATTATTCCGATTTTATAGATAAAAAAAACTGAGTCACAGAGAAATTTAGTACACTCTGTACAGGATTCAAACACATAAAGATAGATGGAGTTTCCTAAAGTCACCCACTGGAAGGCTGCCACCCAGGCTGACAACTTCCGTTCCACCTTCTGGCCAATCTCAAGACTAGTTCATTACCTCTTTTTGAGAATACATAAACAGAAACAAGACAGTAGCAACAATAAGCTTATGACATCGAGGCATTACTCAATTTTCCTTATTTTGCACTATATCCTGACAACCCGTAAGAAAACATACGAGTATATAACACATAAAATTTTCAGACTGCACCTTCATGGTGCCCTCAAGAAAAAGAACTACAAGAGAAGATAGCCTTCTTAAGACTGGAGCAAACAGCCAAAAGGGAAGAAAAGATTGAGATGAGGACAGAAATGACAAAAAAAGGAACACGAGGAAGTCAAAGACATAAAATAAAAACTGTAGGCAATCAAGAGCAGAATTGACATTGTGGAAAATAATATCCATGCTGTGAAAGACAAACATGAACCACTCTACGTACCAGATGTAGTTTTAAAAGACAGATACAATAATGAAGACAGAAAAGGTGGTATGTAGGGAACATGGAGTACAGAGATCCAAACTAAGCAAACAGATATTCAACAGGAAGAAATTCAACAGAGAGGAACAGAACTAATAATAAAAATACTAAAGGTAAATATTCTTTTTTTTTTTTTTTTTTTGAGACAGAGTCTCACTCTGTTGCCCTGGCTAGAGTGAATGCCATGGCATTAGCCTAGCTCACAGCAACCTCTAACTCCTAGGCTCAAGCGATCCTCCTGCCTCAGCCTCCTGAATAGCTGGGACTACAGGCATGCGCCACCATGCCTGGCTAATTTT
>RJWJ010019224.1:0-30551 GCA_004363605.1 Indri indri | reverse complement strand
TTACATATAATACTTTTCAAATCACCTCCATAAAACGTATTTTCTTCTTTATGTTATTTCTCCTGAAAAGAAGTTCAGATACAGAGTCAAAGGTATTTGCCAAAGGATACTACCAAACTGCAACCTTTAGCAATACATGAACAGAGGTTTCATTAAAACTTTTTTTTAATGTTGTAGATTTTAAAAATAGTTTTCTTATATATCCTCTCAGTTGACATTTACAATTTTCACAGCACTTCTGTGATTATAGTAGGGGATTATTATTCTAATTGTACAGTGGAGCAAACTGAGGCTCAGAGTTAAGTGACGTTTCCAAATTGATGGGTGTGAAACTAGAATAAAACTCAGACCTGACTCAAAATACAGGGATACTTCTACTCTATTACAATTCCTTTACTTTCCTACCATCTAAATCAAAATCTTCGACTTGAAAATTCTCCAACTTCCTTAATGTTTAACATTTTACTTTTCTGTGTATAAGACTTTCAAAGTCTCAACTCCAAACCAAGATCCCAAGCTCACTGACCTTACATGTAGGAATTACAGAAATAGACCCATCAAGAACAGTCAACATATTTAGCAAGCACATACATTTATTTTTTAGAATGGCATTAGGGGAAGAGAAGCTCTTGCAGGGAAAATATTCTGTAGTTAGATAGAACTATTCAGTTGGAGACATCATGGATCTAATTTTACGATAATTTCTTATTTGATTAAAAAAAATGAGCTCATGAGCATCTTCTCCGGACCAATACGCTGAAGGTATTGGAAGGAAGGCGAACAAGCTAACTATTATATTTTATTTTAGTTACCAGCTGTGCTCATGCTATGCAACAAAATGTTCAAAATTCAGGTAAAATTGAAAAACATAACTAAATTTTTCACAAGATGTTTAAAATAAAATTTCGAGTGAGATGTTTACATTTCTTCAAATGTCAGGGAAACACAGTGAAGAGAAAGTTAAGTGTTTCAGAACATACCCAGCGCCACCAGAGGTCTCTGCAGCCGAATGCTGGGTTAGAATCTCTTCTCCTCGACTGGCGACTGAGCGGAGGAGGCTCTTCTGCTCGGCCAATTCCTGCTCTAACTCCTGTTCCAGGGAAAGGACAAATGCAAACATCCGTGTTACTTTATGATTACTGTCTACGATCAGGTTCTACGTCTATAAAATTCTCAGAGAACTCTGGTAGAAAGCTTTTAAGTCCGTACATTGCATAAAAGGTGTGGTGTGCGTAAATCCTCAGATGTGTTTTCAGATTACTCTATAGCTTTCTTTTGCTTTGATAAAGAGTATCTCTGAAAAATCTGGGCTGGGGGAAGGAGAATCAGTGGGAAAATAAAATCTTGCTGGGCAATGGTGCCCTCAAGTGGTACAACCTGCACTTTCACTTTTCAAAATCAGTACTGTGCAAGCCAGGATGCATCCTTGAGAGCAGCAGCTTTTTGAATTTCCCACTTAACTTGATAAACCAGATTATCAAGGGATTTGGTCTTACATCTTCATTATTTGTAATAAATCTTCTTGTTCTTTGAGAAAATAAAATATTTTAATATTCCCTTTGCACACAGTTAAGGTATCAATGAAGAATCATTCTTATTCATCAAAGCTCATTTGTTTCACTAGGCAACAATGTGCAATCCTACTTTGTGATGGTATCCACTTGAAAGTAAAAAATACATTGCATTTCTTAAAAAAAACACGTAATGTACACACATTTCACCAATTCTCAAAGGCCTTCCTGAGATTTTTATTACAATAAAACAGACTCAAATGAGGGCAAATCTGAAAATAGAGTAGGTATCCATGATAAGGTGGATTATATTTGCATTACACTGTTTGTAAACCTAGACACCAGCTCTTCTTAAACCCTGGACTTTAAAATGACCGCTCATTCCAGTGGACGCTTCATTCAAAGAGAAGATAAAGGGACTCTGTCTTTAGTACAAGAAGCAACTTGTCTTTCTAAAACATTTCATTCGAGTTCTCCCCTTGATCATCTGCAGGCTAGCGAGAGGTAGAAAACACTTTACTTTTTGTTGCTGGAGACTGCTCTGCCGCTGGTGGGTCCGTGTGGAGCGAGCTTGGGCCAGCCATTCCTGGACGCCGGGGCTCTGTGTGGCCGTTAGGTCGACATCACTCTCCTCTTTCTCCTGTGCTGTTCCCTGCTTTTAATGAGGCAGAAATCAAGGGTCATGGTACCCGCAGAGAAACCTTAACCAAAATGTAGAGACGGCTACTTTGACGTGATCTGTATAACGATAACAAAGTGGCTGCACTTGGACATGAAACCACATTTTTTTTAAAGGCAGTAACACAAAACCCATCTAAGTTATGGCATTTCCAGGAGCAAGAACAATAAACAGATGACCACACACAGAAATATTTGAAGGGGAACCCATCTATTTAGAGGTTAGCTGACCGATGTCTCACCAGATATTATTCCAGAATTTTCTCTACAAAGATATAACTCTAGATCTTTTATGAGTTTTTGTTGAATGTCGCACAGAGTAAAATGTTTCTCAAATGATCATTCCCCATCATAATTTACTGTGTCCCTCCCGTGAAAGCATTACCCTGCCCTGTGCCACCTTCTCTACCCAAGTCTGCACAATGAAGGCATGTGGCATGTACTTGCTTCTCAAAGATTTTCCTAAAAGGTTCCTAACCAAAGAGATTTCAGTGTCTTTAAGAAGCAATAAGTCCACAGTTCTGTAAGGCACCACAATCTCTAGAACTCAGTAAGAGCTTAAACTTGATTTTTCATTCATATGGAAGAAAATTTACTGTCTATAGAATAGAGGCAAGGGCTTCCCAGGGTGTCTGGGCATCCTCTGTCTCACCTTTCATAGCCCAGGTCCAGACCTCTTGTCTCACAGGCCTGCAGGATGTGGTCAACCACAGGTAACTCAAATCCCAAGATACTTAAGTGGGCAGAAAGCCTCGTCCCTGAAGCTGGTCTTTATAAACCTTCTACGTCCACCCCACTAGAGCTCTAGATTTGAATAGTTCCCAGAATTCTCTATTTTTGAGTGTGTGCTGTTTATATATTAATAGTTATGTTTATAGACTGCTCTACATAATGAATAGACTCTGCTCAAATATGAGAAACCTTTAAAGGCTTTTCTTTCAAACCCTTAAAATTAGTACATTAAAAAATATCATTTAACTGTGGGCACATGTGGTTACCAATTCTACAAATTCAAAAGATTAACTGAGCCTTCAGAGGTCAGTGGTAATCAAAGGTGACATCTCTGGAAAAGTGCTGTTCCCGCCCTCTACCGCCATCAGCAGGAGCTGGTTGCTACAGCTTTGATAAAGTTTGGCTAAAGGAGAAAGACAAAAGCAATGACTTTGCACATACGCAAGTTTGTCCCTGCTGGCTGATTATTCTAATAAGATTTGAAAGGCCCTGAAATGCTGCATAGCAAATGGGATTAGTTCTGAATGAGAGCCTTTCTACTCACTTATATTCATATGTCAAAGGATAAATACACGATTTCAATAACACTCATTCACTAAATATTTATTAAACACCCACTAAGTGTGAGAAACTGCTCTAGGAGCTGGATGTATTCTGCAAAGAAAAAGGCAGGCCAGGGCCCTGGCAGGGAGTCAGATAAAGTGAGCTAGTGATGAGGGCTACAAAGAAAGTGAAACTAGGTAATGGGATAGAAAGTTCTTAGGGTGGTCTGAGAAAGCATCTTTAAGAAGAGACAATTGTGCTCTGCAAGATGAGAAACCCCCAGCCTGGCAAAGATCCAGGGGAGGGCACGCCAGCCTAGGGAACAGCTGGCACAAAGACCCCACCCCCACCCCAATGTGAAAGCAATTTGGCATTTCAGAGAGAACAGCAGCAGTGACAAGGCCAGTGTGCTAGAGTACGGTGGGGCGGAGAGGAGGGACAGTTTCTGGGCTGCTTCCACAGGAGTCATCCTGCCATCTAGTTCTGGAGCTCCCTGCCCCGTGGGTCTTTGCCAAGCGTGACCATGCAGTGGGATCCAGACTTTCCAACTCAGCCGGCCCAACTGCCCACGGAGACCCTTCTCTGCCTCTTCCTTTCAGAATTTTACACTCACCATTACAGGGAAATAGATGGGGTCTGTTTACCCTTTTGTTTCTCATTAGAGTATCGTAATTAAATTGTAGACTGTTTGAGATAATGGACTGTACCTTACCTTTGCAACGTTAGTATCAGTGCTTGAAGCTAAATGAACTGAAGCGGAACAGTAAAACCTACAGGTAGTACACATAATCCGCTCCCAGATCTGAGACCAGCTTAGCTCACAGGCATGCCCTCTCCTTTAAGATGAGCCAGGGAGTGTGGTTTAGGAAGAACAATTGGTTTAAAATATGCTACTTACATTTTGTAAGACCTTCAAAATGGGTCACTAGTGACACCCAGTTAACTAAATTCTCTCCCCTCCCAGAAATGTCTCTCAAAGATAAGCAGTGATTTTCCTGAAAGTAGGAGGTTTGGGTATATGGGCACTCTTCCAGGACTGGAGCCCAAGATTTTCTGCACGGAACAGATTTTCCCTCATCTAAGACTCCACTATCTTCTAAGAATAAGCTCTAAAAGATCTTGGTTCTTCCAGGTGAGGATGAGACAGCAGGTCAAAAGGGACCTATAGAGAATGGCCTCAAGCAGCCAGTGCATAAGATTGAAAGTTGTCCCCAATCGGTCTCTCCAGCTGACAAAATAGTGGCCCTGGCCATGACCTGCTGACTCTCCTTTGTGGGATCCAGGCCACTTCCTCTCTGCTTTTCTCTTCAGCTAGAAGTTTGTTTTTCAGAGCCCGGCCTGAAGACGCCCTTGGTAACTTCTCACAGCGCTCGGCACCGACTCACTCTTCTATGAGAGTGTTTCTTTCCAATTCCTGACACCACATTTGTGCTTGGAACAATGACAATCGAAGTATCAGATCTTAAGAACAACTAACTCACTTTTACATGCACAGATATATATTCAGATTCTATGTGGTTAGGGTTCAGTTTTTCAGTCAGTGAATTTTTCTCTGACTCATTTAGTAATTTTGAAACTTAAGACTTGGACCACAGGAAGCAAGAAATGATTTAGAATCCAGTTCACATTTTATCCTCTCGCCCCTTGGGAAGAGAAGGCTCTGCAAGAGGGAACACGATTATGGTAATTACTTTCTCTGAGGTGTGATAACAGTTTTCTCTCATATCTAGGGATGGGGTTGGGGGGAGGTGGCTTCTTGTCACCAGAGTCACCACTGGGTGGGGCTACATAAGCTGTTTATTTTGGAAATACTAGAACAGTAAACACTTTTGCCAGGAACATTCTTTGGAAGATGAATGAGGATTGGGAAATGCTAAATATTAAATGAAAAATTTCTTTAAAAGCATTTTATTATTTTTATGGGGCAAACTCTGTGCTCCTTCAATGGATGAAAATGTGTAAACACGACCTAAGCTTCTTACGACGAAAGATACTATGTGATTCAAGAGCTATTATTCCTGCCCTTCAATCTGTATCTCTTCATATAGAGAAGCAGTCTACTTAGTGGTGGTGAGGAACAAAAGAGATTAGTTATTCACTGATATCTACACAAGTCCAATTGGTTAAAAAGAATGGAGGTAACAGGTATTAACATTTTACAGATACAACGGCAATAAGAAATTGTGTGCTTATAGCCACAAAAGTCTTAGGAAGGTATTCTAGCCCTCCTGAATCATCCAAGCCCCAATTAAAGGGCACTAATATTACTGATATATTCATCGAATAGATTTTTTTCCCCAATTAACTTTAATTTTAGATCAACTCCTAAATATTTTTAGTTGTCTACATAAAGGGAAATGATCCTTTTCATGGCAATAATAATGTAAACAAGTCTCCTTTTATTCCCACAGATGGAAAAGAGCTCTAATTATTTAAAAAATCCATCAATATTCTATATGCTGAGAACTTCGTTAGACACAGATGATGGAATTTATAGACATTTGAAAAATAAACAATGACCAATTTTAATGTGGTAAAACACCACATTTTTCTGTATTTACACTTCACACAACAGCATCCACAGGAAAGCTTACACTTCAGGGCAGAGTCAGGATTTTACTCAATTTAAACAATTCCTGCGCCCCTGGGCAGGATCTGCTAGGTGTGGCACCACATGGATATGCTCAGCCTGGCCCTGGTAAGTCTGGAACCTGGCCTTTCAGCCCATCAGGAGTTCTTTTCCTTCCAAAAAATGTGGCTTGGAAACAGTTATTGTTATTATTACAATTGCTGTGATTTGAGCATTTATTGGAAGCATTACTTGCATTAAAATCCTCAAGATGATTTTTTAAAGTTAAATACTATTATTGTCCCTATTTTAAAGATGAGGAAACTGATCTGTAAGAAAGTCGTGGGAAATTCAAGGATCTTCCCCCAGATCATCTAGGCCATAACCGGTGGGACCAAGATGGGGAGACTTCAATCCCAGTGAGTGAACAGGCTTTATTTGGCACACAAATTATTTAAAAATTCTAGAATTACATGTCAATGTTTAAAAATTGGGATATTTTAGAAATAAATCCTAATTTCCCGTCTCTTGAGAGACTGGAAGATCTAGCAATGCTGCCTGTAAATTCTTGTATGACAACAGCTGGCGCAGAGTTAACAGCTGCCAAGGGCCTGACGGGGCCTGCTTCACTCATTGGGATTTCCTCCCCAGGCGCTGAGGTCTTGTTTAATCTCTAGGTGTGCATGGGCGTACCAAGCTACCTCTTCCTCTAAGCCTAGAGGCTACGTGCCTCTAGAGGTACAGCAGAATAAGGGTGTAATAAGAGCTTTATAAATGATTGCTATCCCACATATGAAATTTTGAAGACTTTCCCTTTGTTTTAGTTTCTTTGGAGATTCAGTTCATTCGCAGACCACCACTGAAGAAAGAGAAAAGCATTGTGTTATACTGACAATACCTGCATATAAAACTAAGTGGATTGCTGTCTACTTTTAAAGTTAGAAAATCATTCTGGTTATGTTCAATTTTAATATTTTTAATGTTTTTCTTTTTGATTTAATTGTAGTCAGATTACATGTACATTTTCAAGTGTGTGAATTTAAAGTGAAAAGTTGTATTTTGTTTTTATTTGCATTTATTTATTCAACAAGGAGTTCAAGCATCTTTTCATATGTTCATTGTCCACTTGTGTTTCTTTTTCTGTGAATTATCTCTTCATATCCTTTGTCCATATTTCTGTCAGATGATCTTTTCTTATTGATTTATAAAAGATTTGTGAATTGCATAGTTTCTTCTCTGTCCATGTCTTTTAAGTCGACCAATTTTTTTTTTTTTTTTGTCATACAGAACTTTTTCATTTTTGTGTAGTGGTTTTAAAGTATTTTCCAAGCCACATTTTTTGGGAAGAAAGGAACTCCTGGCAGGCTGAAAGGCCAGGTTCCAGACTTACCAGGGCTGGGCTGAGCATATCCATGTGGTGCCATACCTAGCAGATCCTGCCCAGGGGCACAGGAATTGTTTAAATTGAGTAAAGTCCTGACTCTGCCCTCAAGTGTTACTGGGCTTCTGGGTTACCTGGTCCCTGGCTTAGCAGGAAGGGAAGGGGAGACCAAACCCTCCACTTCCGGTCTAAGTTCTTAGACCAAACCCTCCACTTTTGATCCTATCCTCTCCCTCCTACACAAGAAGATTGCCTTTGCAATCTCACTCCTTTTTCATCAATTTTTCCTCTACTGAGTTATTTCCACCTACATGTAAACATGTCATTATTTTTCTGATCATAAAACTAAATAAAACTAAATGAAATTTTCTTGACCTACTTCTTACAGCTTATCCCATTCCTCTGTAGACCCCTTTACAGCAAAACTCCTGAAGTAGCTGTGCTCTCTCCCTCCAATGCCTCTCCTCTCACTGTTACTTTCACTTCAGGGTGTTTTTTGCCTCCTGCACGCCACCGAACCAATGGTTGGTTAGGTCATGAGTGATGTTCATGTTGCTACATCCAGTGGGCAGTTCTCAGTCTTCATCTTACCTCACTTTCCAACAGTATCTATCTGCTGGTCTTCAAGAGGCTTTCAGGAACTAAACTCTCAGTCTTCCTACCGGCTTCTCCTTTTAACTCTCTTTCAGGGGCTCCTCCACATCTTCCAAACTCTTCATGATGGAGTGTCCCAGGGCCTAGTCTAGGACCCTAGTCTTTACCCATCTTCCTTCCCCTGGTGAGCTCCTTAAATCTCATGCCTTAAAGTACCACCTACAAGCTGATGACTCCAGTCTATGTCTCTCCTGTGAATTCCAACTGCTAGTTGACATTTAACAGGCATCTCAAACCTAACCTGTCCAAAACTAAACTACTGGCCTAACTATTCCTCCTCCTCCAATATCTGTTCCTCAGATGGTCTCCATCTTTTCAGTTATCAAAAATCTGGCAAGTTCTCATCACCTCTGCCACTGTGCTGTTACTGCTTGCTCACTGGTCCCCTCGGCCTCCACCCTGGTCTCCCTACAGTGTTAAAATCTCATCTTGCCACTCCTCTGTTCCCAAACATCCAATGGCTTCTCATCTCCCCCAGAGTCTCCAAGTCAAAGTCCACATGAAGCCTACAAGGTCCTTTAGTTCCTGGGCCTCTTGTTACCCGTCTGCTACAGTCTGAAGGTTTGTGCCCCCACTAAATTCACATTTTGAAACCTAATCCCCAAAGTGATAATATTAGGAGGCAGAACCTTTGAAAAGTGATTAGATCATGAGGATTGAGCCCTCATGAATGATATTAGTTCCCTTATAAAAGAGACCCCAGAAAGCTAGCTAGCCCCTTCTGCAACGTGAGGTCACGGCAAGAAGATGCCATCTATGAATCAGAGAGAGATCCTTCGCCAGACACTCAATCTGCTGACAACTTGATCTTGGACTTCCTAGCTTCCAGAACTGTGAGGAATAAATTTCTGTTGTTTATAAACCACTCAGTTCATGGTATTTTTGTTATAAAGCCTGAACACATTAAGACACCATCTGACTTCCTTTGCAACTACTCTCCTCTTGCTCACGCTATTCCTGTCACGCTGGTCTTGAATAGGCCAGGAATGATCCTACCTGGGAGCCTTTGTACTTGATTCCCCCTTTGGCTGGAACTCTCTTCCGTCAACCATGTGGTTCCCATGTACTTTCAAAGTAACCTTAGTGAGGATTCCCTGGCCACTCTGTTTAGAACTGCAAATCCTCCCATCCCTGCCTTTTCCTACCTACTTGTCTTGTGTCTTACCACCTATAGCTCTTATCATCTTCTAATTTGGTACGTAATGATGTATTCTAATTGTATTTATTATCTGTCTCCCACAACCATAATCCCTTGAAGATAGGAATATACAGATATATTCCTATCTTCTTTACTCTATTGCATAGAACATTAGCTGGCACATAGTAGCTTTTCAATAAATATTTCCTTAATTTTCAAATAAGATGATAATAGTAATATCTAATTTGTAGAAGTTAAAAAACAGAATTAAAGGGCTAGGTAATATGTATATAAGATACATGGGGAGAGACTGAGTGAAAGTGTTCTAATATTCTTACATTGATCTGAAGAAGGATAAAGATATTAACACATGAGTAGTCACAATAAATTTAAATGGACTAAACTTGTCCTATAAGAGTCAGAGATTTTTCTAATTAAATGTTCAAAACTGATGAAATATAGCTAAATGTTATTTATAAGAAACAAACCTAAAACACAAGGACCCAGAAAGGTTGAAATCAAAGAAAAGTTAAAATACATGTCAGGCAAATATTACTCCAAAAAGCTCTCACAATATAAAACAAAAATCACTATTAGGGAACACTAAGGTCATTATATGACAGTAAAAAGTTCAGTTCACCTGGAATCTATGACAATTCTAAAGTTGTAGGCACTAAATAAAAGTCTGAATATATCTAAAAGGTAGAATGTAAGAGAAATAAAAGAGAAATGTGAAAGTGTCTGCATAACTTCACCCATGACCTGCATTGAAAGTTTTGGGGTAATTATTTTCATTTCATTTCTTTTCCCCCTCACTGCAGTCCTCAGGTCTATGGACTCAAGCAGTCCCTATGAAACCTATTCAAAAGTATATGCCACAGTCAAAGAGTGTAAAATTAAAATGTCATGCTAAAATGTTTGTGTAAAGCAGGTACATACATGAGTGCGTATCACCCTCCCACCTGCTCCTTCACGTGTCACATGCTTAGGAGAGGCGTGCAAACAACGTGCCAAGTTTCGCTGCGGGCCGGCCGGGAGCCCTCACCTGCATGTGGAGCTGCTTGTCGTGCAGGGCTCGCTGCAGCTCCAGCAGGCTCCCTTTCAGCTGCCTCAGCTTTCCCGCCAGCTGCTCAGCCTCTTCCTTGGTGTGTGCCTTGCCCTCCAGCAGCAGGTTCTCGTTGTGCACTGAGAGCTCCGACAAGGCCACCACCTTCTGCTCTATTTCCACCAGCATGTTCTGGAGCAACGAAAATAAGGGTGAAACTCGCACACCCTGCCAGCCTCTGCAAAACACAACCCTCTGTAGTCTTGCACCAAACGAACAGGCTTTTATTGCTTTTTTGTAGTTTTCCCACAGCCTTAAACAGTAGTATATATGCTTTTTTTTTTAATTGCCTGAGCTTCTTAATTTTTCTCTTTTTTAAGATTAGATATTATATAATGGAAAACACATTGGAAAAAACACATGGAAAGCACATTTTTATACAGCCAACAGATAAGGAGAAAAGGCCACACTGCCTTAATGTTAATGCCATTATTATTATTTTATTATTTCTGTGCTAGATTATGATACTTACGGCTAATAATAGTGAAAACATCACATAATCAACCCTTGTCAATGTAAAGAACATGCTCTTTCAAAACCGCCTTTTTGGGTTTCTTTCCTTCTTCTTCTTCCCTATTTCCAAATGTAAAACTTCTTCAAGTTGATTAATTTATTTTAGGTTGCTGCTCTTATTTTTTTTTAATTTAATATATGTTTAACCTTACAGCTTCAAAAATTTTCCTTAAAGTTTTACTGTCACTTTCTGTAACCGCTCTCTAGTGTTACAGGGTTTTCCTCTAAAATGGAGACTAAATCCAGATAAGCAGCAAAACAGTCTCCCTTCTTCCAAGGCAAGACTTAAAACAAAAAAATACTAAGAAAAAGTCAAACAGAACAAACAACATATTTAATTTCTGCAGAAATCATTCTGTTTTTATATTCTTTAAGTGTGACCTCTTTGAAATGTACTTTCTAATTTATATTAAATAAAGTTATTTATTAATGAGAAAAGGTATTTTACTTCCCTGTACAAAATCAGGTTATGACTACCCCATCAATTTTAAGATTATAATTTCAAATCAAAAAACTAGAACAAAGTGAAACTTTGATGAAATGGAGATTAAAGGATGATTTCCTGAGGATTGTTTGAAAATTAATATAATTCTGTGCGGAGTTGATTTTTCCACGTGCTGAAGGCCCATAACATTTTTAGAGGTTCAAGAAAAATGTTTAATTTTAATTTATTTTAAAATCAGAAGAAAAAAAATGAATGTAATAATATGGAATATGCAATAATGAATCCACCCAGGATTACAGTAGTCTTTGTACCATAGTAGTTGTAATATGAAAATATAACTTTTAGTATTTTTTAGGGGGTAAGAGTCTCTGAAAGCAAAGTACCCAGGCCCACCAAAGTCATCGTGTGGCTCCCATTCACACTATTAAGATGATATTACTATTGTCATCTTATTCAACTGTACAGCAGCCACAGTTATAATTATCACACACTGGCTAATACTAGATTTCAATTGACTAGGTTTTAGCTGGCTTAAATACCAGATATTAATTGATTTTAAATCTAATTAAAATTATAATTTATTTAACATAGTAATTAATTAAATATTAGATTTTAATAAACTGTTGTTTATTTGTGTGATTTCATATGCTTCTAGTTTCTTAAAGTGTGAAAACACTATTTGAATACTTTGTAAAAGTCCTTAAATAGATTATCTGAATTATGGATTTTATGCATTAGTACAAAAATAGATATCTCCTAAAGGGCAGAGTGGCAGTAATGACAAAACATAACTTTGAAATGCCAGTTCGAGTGGTAATTTCCAGTGCTAGCAGGGAATGCTAAAAATAGACACCTCTTCTCAGAAAAGAAACATTAGAAAGGAGATAGAAAGAATCGAAAGCACTGGTATGTAGTGCTCTGATTAATCTCTACCAAGGCAGAGAATAACAGTGCTTTGAATACGCATAGGTAAGTTTCCTAAGGCATTAAAAAATCCAAATAATAATGATCAATATTATGAATCTCAAATCATAAATAGGAATGACCGAAACGGCATACTATATATTAAGAAAAAAGTTAGTATTCATTAATAAAAGATTTTAACATAATGTCCTCTGGTTCCAAATGGAAAAAATTAGAAGTTGTATAAACTGATATTTAAGCCTGCTGATTAGGTAGAGTTTTCTAGAAGGTTCCTATTTAAATGAAAAAGCTTTTAAGGCATACTTCATCCATGTGTGAAGTCTAATATGCATTGATGATCACTGAAGTTCAATAATGGGTACGTGTGAGTTCATTATCTATTCTCTATCCTTGTATGTGTGTTTGGAAATTTCCATAATAAAGAGGTAAGAAAATATCAGAATAAACACATTAATGCTATTACCCCTCCCATCAATTCCTACAGAGCTAACATGGGAAGAAACAAATTCTCTGCTCCCAAAGACAACTTTCCCACGTTTAGTTTGTCTGCCTAAAACTGACAAACTGGGAAAAGTTTTCCAAATAATATATCTGGATTAGAACCAATATTGCAACAGAGCATCTAGGGACACGTCCTCTGTGTTCATTCAGTCTGACTCGCTGATACTAATTGTTTTCACTGGGTTTGCATTCTCTATTAGCCCCTAAATACAGATACCATGGTATTTTGGTATCTACAGTATTTTAAAATGTCCTTTAGGAAGCTGAAGATTTTCTAAAGAGCAGATATCATTGGCAAATTTTTTTCAAAAACTAAACCCAAGTTTGGATCTTATTTAATGTAATGTATTGCTTTTATAATATATTGCTTTTCTACTCTTTAAATATATAAAGTCTACAGGTTGTGAAAAATCATATATCCATGCCAAGGCTTTTTACCAGTGTGTTTTCCATAGTTAAAAAATACGCTTTGTGATGTTGGCATAGTCCTTTGAGTCCATTTTTGTACCTGGCAGTCCACGAGCTGGGCCTCCATGTCCATGGGCTCCTTGGGCACACCCAGTGCAGTGTCCAGGGTGGCCTTGGTACTCAGGAGCCAGTGGTCCAGCTCGTCGGCTTCACAGCGATACCTCTGCAGGGCCTGTTCCTGCCTCTGCTCCTCCAGCTGATCATTTAGCTTCTCCTAAGGAATTAAGCGGAATGTCACATAGATCGCCCAAAGATGAAATCTTTAAAATTCAATACAGTAGAGCAATCGTCCTAAGCGCCCTGTACATAACCATCACCTGTGAAGCTTTTTAAAAATCCCCTTGCTTAGGCCACAATAAATCAGAATTTCTGAAAATCAGTATTTTCTAAAAGACTCAGTGATTCTAATATGCACCTAGGGTTGAACAAGGCGTTCTTAAATAATATACCTACAGGACCAGGCGGTCATGTGAAGAAGGAAACAGCCCAGGATGAGAAGAAATCAAGGTCAGAAAGCAGTTGGTGAATGACAACAGACACTTGACCTCAGTGTCCGGGAATCTGCAGGGAGTGCTGGGGACTGTGGCAAACTGAAGAACACGTGGCCCCCCGAAAAGGGCAGCCTCCACGCACTCTCAGGCCCGGTGTTACTTGTGTCTCAAGGGAAGGCAGAAATCCAAATTTTAGGTAGGTCTCTGGTTTTTTCCAATGATTATAAATAATTCACGTTAAAAAAAATTCAGGCCAATCACTTCATTTTGAAATCCCACAAATTTTCATAGAGTGAGGACAATATGAACAAATTAAATGAACTGTTAAAGTACTCTAAATACCTTATTTTAAAATTTTTTTTTTTTTTTTTTTTTTTGAGACTCTCTTGCCTGGGGTGAGTGCCATGGCGTCAGCCTAGCTCACAGCAACCTCAAACTCCTGGGCCCAAGCAATCCTACTGTCTCAGCCTCCTGAGTAGCTGGGACTACAGGCATGTGCCACCATGCCCGGCTAATTTTTTTTCTATGTATATTTTTAGCTATCCAATTAATTTCTTTCTATTTTTGGTAGAGATGGGGTCTCGCTCTTGCTCAGGCTGGTCTCGAACTCCTGAGCTCAGAATGATCCGCCCGCCTCGGCCTCCCAGAGTGCTAGGATTACAGGCGTGAGCCACCGCGCCCGGCAAAAATTATTAATAATTCACTATTATTTTAAATTAAATTTTTATTAAATAGTTTAAAATGGAGATTAGTAATTAGGGCAGACACACCGATTTTTTTTGCTGCGGTGCCTGTCGGGGCCTGGGTTTCACCGCCACACACGAGGCAGTGGGCGCTGAGCTGAGGCCCCTGCTGGCTCTGGGCGCCGCATCTCATCCCCGGCCATGGCCAAAGCTGGGGGTGATTTTCAACCAACGCCGGGACACGCTGATTTTAAATTTCTCCAATATAAGGAATATATAGATCATTTAACTAATCTTATAATAGAGAAAACTAGAAAGAGCCCTATACTACACCCAACAATAGGGCCATGATAAATGGAGTTACGGTATCATTAGTAGCTAAATAAAATAATATTCAGTTCATATAATAAGAAATGTATTGAGAACCTATTATGTGCCAAAAAAGCTGCTAAGAGATACAAGGAGACAGACACTACAAAGGTTTTTATGGACCAAATTATAGGACCATGAACATCCTATATGCTTAGGGCCAAGAATTAGAAGATAACAAATAAAAAGGAAAATAGTTGATTTTTAACACATCTATTACTGTTGCCAAAATTTCTTTATATATTAAACAATATTTAAGTAGCATGGGAACCATAATTGCAAAAGTATTTTCATGAATTACTATGTTTGAATTGGCTAACAGTGACGAAATGGGATTTATCCTTTATAGTATTAGTAATATCATTCATCAAATGCTCTTATTGAAACATAGCAGACCATTATGTAAACCTTCTACAATTACTCTTCAGAAGGCTCATATCTACCAAGTATTTGCTTTCCACATTCTTAATATTTCATGCCTGAAATGAGTCAGGAAGGGGAAAGAGAACATATTCACGCTACAACTGACTCATGCTCTATTCATCAGACCATTCTAGAACACAATACCGGCTTCTTAGGAGAGGGAAACAATGAAAACGTAGATCATGTAAGTAACCCACCTGCTTGTTAACACAACGATAAGAGAGAATTCAGAAGTGGGGGGCAACTTCAGAATTACTCGTTACCTCCAAAAGCTGCCGCTTCCCCGAGGCTTTCATCCTGATGGTAGACATTCGCTCGGCTAAGACGGTGAGCGTGGACTGCAAGGCCAGCTGCTCCGCGGGGTCGGACTCACGAGACTCGGACAACAGCTCCTCTGCGAGAGAGGACTGGAGCTCATTGATTTCATCTTGGAGCATGAGAATCTCATCCATCAGTGCCTGGAGGAAAGACTATGGAATCACACTCATGTATTCACTTTCTTGACTGAGGAATCGCATCACTCGCTGAGCCTCACATCCATGGGGATTAGTGGGAGACATTTCACTTGGAAGTCACCGAACCAGCCGATGGGCCTACTCACCTAAGTTCCAAAAGGAAAGTACCAGACTGAATGTCAGGACGTGTCTGACTTTACTACTATTCATGTCACTAACCTGGGCACTTTGAACAAGTTAACTAATCTTTCTGGTTTTCCATAAGCACATCTGTAATACAAGATGGGGTATGCTCAATTATTTCTAAGAGTCTCCAATTCTGTGCTGAAAATAAAATTCTTCACTTTCTTCCTTAACATGATTTTCCCACTCTGACTTTCCCCAAGTCTGAAACAGCACTGAATTCTATTCCCAAACTCACATTATTTCTCACAAGACAGAGAAACCTGTGACCTGTTTCCATGTGATCACAGCCTGCTCATTCCTCCACCTGTACCCTACTCTAACGTACGAAGTCTTTCCCAGGTGATGTCGTCCACTCCCAGGGCTTCGAAGGCTTTCTAATGCTGGGCACTTCCAAAGGTACATCCCTAATCCTGACATCTGTCCTAAATTTCAGGCTGTGTATTCAACTTACCTAGTTCACGGGTACCTCCATGGTGTTAAATCTAATCCTGCTTGCAATCCTGTTTCTACCACCGACCCTCACTGCTCAAGCTGGAGACCTGGGAGTCATTCTTCACTCGTTCCTCTCTGTCACTCACTGTCTCCAATCCCTCACTCAAACCTATTGCTTTTACCTCCAAAACGTATCTTGTACATCTGCATACCTCCACTGCCCCCACCTGAAGTCAAAGTTAACTTCTTCTCTTGTCTGAATTGCTATAACCATCCAGTCTACCTGCTCACGCTCTTGTTGCTCCAGTCTACTCTTTACAAAGCAATCACAGCGACCTTTTAACATGTATATTAGAATGGGATCAGTAACAGCTTGCAAGATGCCAGGCCTACTGCCCGACCTTGAGAGAGGCCGTGAATTCGGTTTCAAGGCATCTCTGAGCCCACTGCGTGGACACTATGAGCAAAGCTCACCCTCCCAAGTTGAAAAAATTTATGGACAAGAAGTTATCGTTGAAATTAAATGGTGGCAGACATGTCCAGGGAATATTGCATGGATTTGATCCCTTTATGAATCGTGATAGATGAATGTGTGGACATGGCAACTACTGGGCAACAGCAATAAAACGACGGTGGTGATACAAGGAAACAGAGCCATCATGTTAGAAGCTTAGAACGAGTACAAATAACGGCTGTCCTGCAGAAAAATCCATGTCCTCTCTCCATTTTTACTATGATGCTGTTAATGGAAAATAAGCCAAACTCTGTAAAATAATTTAAAGAGGTTTATTCTGAGCCAAGTATGAGGACCATGTCCTGGAGCCACACCCAAGAAGCCTTGAACAGTGGTCTTGCTGTGGTTGGGTTACAGTTTGGTTTTATACATTTCAGGGAGACAGGAATTACATGGGGAAGTCATAAATCAATACGTGAAGGTGTACATTGGTTTGCCCCGAAAAGGCAGGACATCTCGAAGGGCGTGGGGGTATGGGGGGTGGCGGGGCTTATAGGTTATAGGTGGGTTTAAAGATTCTTTGATTTATAATTGGTTAAAGAAATGAAGCTTTGTCTAAAGGCTTGGAATGATTTAAGTTAACATAAGGAAGTCTGTTAATCAGAGACAAGCCGCCAGATACACGCTCAGACTCATGAGATCTGCTGGGTAAACTGAAGACCTGCTGGTGTGGTTCAAGCTCTGTCTTGCATAGCCTTAGGCCTGGTAATGAGTTACAAAGAATATCTCCAAGAAGGGAAGGGGGCATGATGAGGTATGCCTGACCTCCCTTCTCATGGCCAGCAACTCAGCTTTAGGGTATTTCTGGGGTGCCCTTGGCCAAGAGGGGTCCATTCAATCAGCTGGTGGGGCAGGGAGTAGGGTGGTCCTTAAGATTTTATTTTAATTCACAATGTAAAAATCAGGTCATGTACATTTTCGTATTAAACTTCCTGTTAAATAAACTTTTGTAATAGTAAAAAAAAAGATGTAAATAGTATTCTCTTACTCCCCTGCTTTAAAATATGTACTGGCTTCTTGCCTGTAAAATAAAATCCAAACTTCTTACCATGCTTGGGTAGTCTCACCCTTCTGTCTCTTGTACCATACCCCCTTCCCTCTCCCTACATTCCTGCCTTCTTCAGTCCTCCCACTCCCCCCAGCTCTTCCAGACCTCAGGGCCTTTGCACATGCTATTCCCTCCAGCTAGAACCTCTTCTTCCTGCCCTGTGTGTGATGGCTCTATTCATCCTTCAGTCCTAGGTTAATTGTCATATCTTCAGAGAGGCCTTTCCTGATCTCTATTAGTCTCTCTCAACAGCACCTTGTTTTCCTGTTCAACATCTATCACAGTTATTCATGGTTTTTATTTCTCATTTTTTTTATATTTTATAATTTGCTCTTTAGAAGGAATTTTCACAGGAGAAATTTCTACTGAGGATTTGAATGACATGTTAGGAAAATAGACATTACCACTGGAGAGGCAGCCATGATTGCAAGTAACATGGGCTTCAAGTTTGCTACTATTTCAGTTTCCAATGTGCCCTTATTTGCATAATTCCTGTCTTTTCCACAGGACTATAGGCTTTACTGTAAGCACAATGGCTCATTGGAGTGGGCTCTCGATAAATATTAAACAACAAAAAACTCTTCTCTTTTCCTAATATCAAGTGTTATCATGTCCAATTGATTTTTATAAAATAAAGTATTGTATTAACATTATTATACACTCTAGAAAAACTCACAGACCATAAGCACACAAACAACACATACCTATGCCGCTGCCACCCAGATCAACAAATAGAACATTTCCAGGATTCTATGAGCCCCTTTGACCTCCCCCCGATTGCTACTGCTGTCCTCAAAAATAACCACTGTGTTGACGTGTAAACATAATAAATGACCCTGGCCTGTATTTCAGCTTTATAGAAATGGAATCATAAACCACGCATTGCTTTGTGTCTGGCTCCTTCACTCTCTACCATGATTGTGACACTTGTTCATTTTCATCATCATCTTGTATTCCTCTGTCACCTGGCTTGCGAATCTTTCTCATCTAAGTCATTCCAAGGGGTTCGCAGTGAAATCTCATTGTAGTTTTAATTTACACTTCCCTGATGACTAATGAGATCGAGCACTTTTTCATATGTTTGTAGGCCATCTTTTGTGAATTCCTGCTAAAAATCTTTTGCTCATTTTCTAATGGAGTTTTTCCATTTCTTACTGATGGGTGTTTGCATATTCTGGATAGGAGTGCTTGTGTTTCTTTTGGTTCTGCGTATTGCAAATATCTGCTCCGACTTTGTGACATGGATTTTCTCTTAATAGGAAAAGACTTCCTTCATGGTATCTTTTGATAAAACTAGGTTCTTGATTTATTGTAGTCTAATAAATGAATATTTTCCTTTATAGGTAGGGCTTTTAGTATCCTATTTAGGAAATTTTTGCCTAACCCAAGGTCATGAATGGAATATATTCTTACATGTTTCCTTCTATAAGAATGCCACTCAAAGGGTGGCCCGTGGAATGGTGCCAGTCTGTAAGATGTTCGTTACAAGTTTGTAATGAGATAAAGGTATTGAGAGTAAGCACTAAGAAGCTTTCATAACAAATTGACATTGTCATGAGAGCAAAGCAACATTTGACTTAATTTTACTAAATTACTGGTCTGTGGTGGATGAGAAATTTTTTTAAGAAAGATTATTTAGCACAGATAATTTAAGAAACACTATTTTAAAACCTTTTTTTTTGTTTGTTTTTGGTGGTTGTTATAACTTCACATTTAGATCTACAATCCACTCAAACTTAATTTTTGTGCCCAGTGTAGGTAGGGATGAAACTTATTTTCTTTTTTTCACTCACTGTTTTGCAGAATAATTTTTGCCATAAGCCAGATGTCTGTTTCTGGCCTTAAATTCTGTTCCATTAACCCATTTGGCTATCTGTCAAGTACCACACAATCTTAATTATTATTGCTTTATAAGTCTCACTAACTTGTAGGATACATCCTTCAACTTTATTCATCTTTTTCAATGTTGTCTTGGCTATTTTTGACCTTTTGTATTTTCAGTATATATTTTTGACACATTTGTAATATGTTAGAATTAGCTTGTCAACCTCCACCAAAAACCTTGCTGTAATTTTTTACTGTGATTGCATTGAATTCACAGACTGATACTGTTTATTACAAATTCAAAGTATTTTTTGTCTAGTAAATTATTTTCTGTTGTTTTATAATCACTCTTTGGTACCTAATTGCTAAAAGCATAAAACTGGTATTATTTGGTCTGATGTTAAGGGCTCCTCCCTAATTAGACTGCCCTCATTATGACTTTTTTTTTTTGCACTGATCCTTCTGTACAAGGAGGACAAGCCTCCTCAAGATTTCACAGCATGCTCATTCTGGGTCTCTCCTCTGTGCCTTTCCACACACATTTACATTTATAGAGCCTCCTGCCCACCCCTGATGTCAGTCCAGATTTCCAAACTCTGTATCTCCCCAGAGTCCTGGCTAGATCTCACTTAACCTACTTCCCACCACTCTAGTCTACAATCAGGTCTCTGTTTTCTGTCCAATGTGTTGGTAATTTACACTAGCACTACCTCATTGAATCTCGGTGGATGTGACCAGTCAGGTGTGCAGTGAAGTTATCAGCTTTCAGTTCAAACTCACGATGTTCTAAAATAGCTCTCTGGATGCTCTGCAGTAAATAATCACGGAATTAGGAACTCTAAAACTGTAGGCTGAAATCCTGTTAGAGGCAGGCATCTCTATCCAGGCCTGAGTTTACTCCTAAGCAAGAGAGGGTATTTTTGGGAGGTTGCTAGAGTTTTTAACTTCAAGATCCAGCAGCTAAGCTCAATGGGTATGAGATTCTCTTTTGGGGTCATGAAAATGTTCTGGAACCAGATAGAGGTGATAGTTGTATGACATTGTGAATGTACTAAATGCCACTGAATTGTGCAATTTAAAATGGCTAATTTTATGTCATGTGAATTTCATCTCAATTTAAAAAAACTCAATAGTCAAATATGTCTTTGGTCCCATATCTGAGTACTGGACTTGATGGTCAGTTTAACACCAAAGGTAAACATTAGTTTCGTGTGACTTTCAGAATTATCTATAAGAACACAGTTCTTTTCACACTCTATTTGAGTTGGTCTAGACATTAAAAAACAAAAACAAAATACCCTCAGAGCTCTGCCTACTATATCTATCACTGAGCTTAGTGTGATAACACATGCCCCAAAAGCATCAGATCCCATAATAAAGAAGGTCCCGATTACAGAGGCTTAACACTCAGAACAGTAGCCATAAGTCAGTTTATGAACTGCATTAAAGCCTTAAAATTAAATCTGTCATACAATTTAGAGAGGATAACAGGAAACGCATAGCACTCTACCCAAATCCAGCAGTTTAGACAAGTGGTTAGAGGAAAAATGTGGAAGTTATGTTAGCTCTTTAAAGAAACATTAATACTTCCAAGAGAGTGTTGGGAAAGAAGAAACAAAGTATTTCTATTAATTTTTAGGAAATATAAAAAGCATACTGGATTTTCTCACCCCCAGTCAGTTGAAATTTAAAAATAGTAATTCTACAGTAGTGCTCAGATTTTTTAAGTACCATTCCAGAAGCTAAGAACAAATTTAGATATCATTAGCTTTGCATGTGGGCAGCTCTGTTCCAGGATTTGTGGAACTTAGGCACAGACAGCAAAAGTTAGCAAGAATAGCTTCAGATGGAAATGTTAGATTGGTGATGATATGCAAAATATACTGAATTATGCATTATTTATATTTTCTCTTTTTCTCCTATTATAACATTAATATAACTGTCAAGCCCCAGTGACAGGTAATCATCATTAAATTAGTTGTATCTACTCACTACTACGATGGCCAACACTGTTGCTCCAACTTAGAAGGGGACAAAAAGTCATGTGCTTGGCCTTAAGCCTAAGTAAAGTCACAAATTCACTTCTAATTTCTAATTCTTAGAATTAATGTGTAATTTTGAGTTTTCCCCATTAAGTCCTTTGAACATAATAATAACTTTGCTCTACATTCAGTGTATGTGTGTTTCACACTAATGACTGGGATGCAGGGTGGTGGTGCTGATGGGGGGATAACTTCTATTTTCAGTTAGGACAGGGCAGGCTGCCAGGACCCTGTTTTCATGCAGTTCCTAAATCCTGCAGAGGCAGTGGAGGGTCTTTGGGAGCTGTGGTCAGTCACCCGGGCCACAATAATGAGGGGCCTCGAACAAAGGTGGAGATGACCTGAGGCTAGAGGGAAAGGATCAGCCATTGAAACCTTCTCCTGGAACACTGGCTCCTGATAATCCGAGCGAGTGACCCTCAGGTTCAATCTAATCCAGCCTGTGACTAATCAATGCTCTTTTGCTTTTGAATGCTTAAAGAAAGTGGCCTCGTACAGGACAGCCCATCACAGTGGCCTGAGGAGACCATAATCAACTTGAAAGGAGCTCTCAGGTCCCTCTCAGTCCAGCGAAGCAAAGGTGTGGGAACAGCAGGACGGACAGAACTGCAGGACCAAAGAGCAAGGAGCCCAGGGAGCATGCTGGGGCAACCCCTTCCGATGAGAAGGAGGTCGCTGCTGGCAATTAGGAAACTGGAGCCCCAGTTTAAAAGCACTGTGAGACGCTGAGGCCCCTCTAGAAAAGACAGGGGCTTGGGAGGTTAGTGGTCTAGTGAGAAAACAGTTGGGTCTGGGTCGGGGGAGCTCAGAGGAAAACACCATTGTAATAAACTGTCCTAGTGATGGGTTTGGTCTAGGCAAACAAGGGTTAATTTTCATTTCATGCCTTTACAGCATCCTCCGCAAAACTGGCTGATGATGGGTGACTGTAGGATAGTGCAAAGACCTGCAGAAGGTAGTTTTACCTAAATAAGGCCTAAACATGGGTGCTATGCACTTTGATCTCTCTTCAAAAGTTACAAGAGTGTCAAAAACCTGAAACCACTATTTCTCAATATATCTCTAGATGAAATGTTCTCATTTTTGTGTTATACTGAAAGGTCCTATGTTGCAAAAGAATGCAATTTTATCTGACTCTGCATTTGAACAAGCAATGCATTCCAAGGTTCTCCTGCTTCCAAAACTGGAAAGATATAAAGCAGAGAAAAGACAAAGTACAGAGTTTTACTCTTAAAGCTGATAAAACTTCCCGATTCTTGTTAAACACACCATGCCATGCTTTTATAGCTCTTAATTAACATCTCAAAATATCTTTCCTTTCCCCTGCCTTTTGCAGGGTTGTCACATGCTGTTGGGTTCTGGTGGGGAGCAGGCAGCAGTTCCCATAGCGTGGTGACTGAATATGTAGGAGAATCTACGCCTCAGTAGCTTTAGAGCCCAGTCATAACATATAAATATGATTGTGCGTTAACAGCACACCTCATAAGACAGCTGAAGTATTAACCAGATTTTAATGCATGACTATTTCTTAGCATGCACTTTAAATTGCTGCATTTTTAACATAATCTTTTTGAGTTAGGTTAATGTAATCATTTCTCTTTCCCAAGTAAAGCTGAAGTTTTGCCTAGTTTATATAACTTTTTAAGAAATGATTCAAGTCAAGGATGATGGCAAAATAACTTAGAACACCTTATCCCTCAACTGCTTCTTTGCCCCTGAAGTCTGAGATGTCTTCTCTTATGTAATAAAGGGAAGGGGTTGGGTGTGGTGGCTCATGCCTGTAATCCTAGCACTCCAGGAGGCTGAGGTGGGAGGATCGCGTGAGGTCAGGAGTTTGAGACCAGCCTGAGCAAGAGCGAGACCCCATCTCTACTAAAAAAATTGAAAAAAAAAATTAGCTGGGCAACTTAGAATAGAAAAAATTAGCCGGTGTGGTGGCATGCGCCTATAGTCCCAGCTACTTGGGAGGCTGAGGCAGGAGGATCGCTCGAGCCCAAGAGTTTGAGGTTGCTGTGAGCTAGGCTTATGCCACTGCACTCTAGCCAGGGCAACAGAGTGAGACTGTCTTAAAAAAAAAAAAAAAAGTAATAAAGGGGAGGTGCTGGGAACACACCAGAGAAGGTAGATTTGGGGTACATTTTATTCTTACAACAATAGCTCACAAGAAAATAAAAATAATCTAGTAACTGTAAGGAAACACGTTTTGTGCAATAAAAGTTAAAAAGCAACATCCATGCATGTAGCTTTCTTCAATTAGATTCAAAGTCTGAATTTATTTTTTTTTCCTTAGATCCCTCCCTGAAGCAGTGATGGAAACCACCACCATTAGGAATCTTGTTTACCTTGTAAGAACTGATAAAGTAAAAAAAAAAAAAAAAAAAAATGTCAGCCGGGCCTAGCACTCTGGGAGGCCGAGGCGGGTGGATCGCTCAAGGTCAGGAGTTCGAGACCAGCCTGAGCAAGAGCGAGACCCCGTCTCTACTAAAAATAGAAAGAAATTATCTGGACAGCTAAAAATATGTATATAGAAAAAATTAGCCAGGCATGGTGGCGCATGCCTATAGTCCCAGCTACTCGGGAGGCTGAGGCAGAAGGATCGCTTGAGCCCAGGAGTTTGAGGTTGCTGTGAGCTAGGCTGATGCCACGGCACTCTAGCCAGGGCAACAGAGCCAGACTCTGTCTCAAAAAAAAAAATGTCGACCTATTGTCCCAAACACATGCCTGATAGGCCAGCCAATCAGAAGAGTGTAGCTGTCTAACCATGAGGAAGCTGAAAGCATGGCTCCGTTTACCTGATGTTCAGCCATCTGGCTTTCCGGACTCCTGTCGGGCTCGAGGCTCTCACTGAGTTTCAGCTCCACGGCCTCCATCTTTGTAGAGATGGACTGGAGAGAGTCCTGGTACCTCTGCTGGCGTTCCAGAGCTTCATAGAGTGTGCGCTGCTTCTCACTGATCTAAACAAGGAAAGGGATGTTACCAAATGTTTCCCAGCCCCTTATCTTCCAGATTACGACACTGCTTTCCTCACTGCTTTATCTCTGTGGCCCAACAGAGGGTATTCAACTGCATACTGGATGTGTAAACTCTCTGCATGTATTTCATAAGACGATCGCTTAAGGTCATTGGTGTCTGGTGGGCTTAAACAATTCTACGTTTTAAAGACTTACCACGTTCTTTAAGGTTTCCCAAGAACGCTGCAAATCACCCAGTTTAGCAGTAGCAGATGGCTCCAGTCCCGGTTCATAGAACTCCTGGGATGTCGATGTGCCGGGGGAAATCCTCGCAGCGTCCGTCTGCAACTTCTCAGCAGACAAGGCTTGGAAATACGCAATGTCCTGTGAGCACAAAGCGCAGTGTTGGATTCAAAATGAAGACAAAATCTAGATTAATATGCTCTGGGTACTGTTGGCCACGTGCAGGAAAGGCTTAAGATTTGCACCTTTTGCTGGGCGCAAGAAACTAGTAAAGTTAGTAAATTCTTATGACAAGAAGAATTTTTTTTTTTGGCTGCACTAATCTTCTATGTGTGCTGCTGAGATGAGCACTTTTTTTTGACAAGAATTTAAAGATCACACATTACAATTGCCTCAGAATTTTGGTTTACATATTTAAAAAACTCTACCAATATTTCAAGTTGCCAATATTTCAAAATCATTTCTTATTTGGTAAAGTGGAAATACAAAGGATATAAGTGGTACACATATATTTAAAGATTAACTAGTGTAGCAAAAAAGAAAATCTCAATGATCTAGTTCCTAAAATGCTGCTTAAGGTATTGATTAAAGTTTTAAATAATTTAAAAAAAGTACTTAATTTAAATAAAATTACATCTATAGATAATTTTTCAGATGTAGCCAGATCTTCACTACTTGTGAGTTCCATTATTTATCAAAATTAATTTAAATATTTTAATATTAAATAAGAGAAAATACAATGAGGAAGTTAAAACTACTCTTAGAAACAAATACTAAAGAGGTTTCTATTCATTTCCTGGACGTACATAAGAAAACATCAAAGTAAACTAAAAATAATCATACTATTGATTTTCTTAATCTCTTGGGTTATAAGTAACATCATACATTGTATTAGCATTGATAATGAAATTTACTACATCAAGAAGTAACTGATGTGTTTTCAATTGTTTCTATGCATATTTATCTGTATTTCAATGGAAATTAAATTGGAGGAGTAATGCTTATATTTTGTAATTGCTATTATAAAACTTTTGTAGCTGTACTATTGAAGATAATTATGTCGGTTTAAAATACCTGAGCTTTATTGATAATCATGTATTGGTTAAAAGTGTAGTAGTAGGCTCCAGCCACCTGAGATATGAAGATAATATCAGGAAGGAGCCTGGTGTTTTGGGGGGTTTCTAAGCAGCAGAAGCAGGGTCGTGCAGTAGCATGTGAGATTCTAGTTGAAATTCTCCTTCTAAATAGCTATGTAATTGGAGCAAATAATCTACATCTTGTGCATCAGTGTGCTCATTGGTTCAACATTAGGTGGCTTTGAGAATTAAATGAAGTAATATTTGAGTGACTATGACACCTTCTACCCATTTTTCTGTGGTTGTTGCTGAGGCTTCCAGAGAAGACCCCAACATCATTGACAGCATTGGAACATGGAGACCGGCTCCTTCTCATTCCTGACTTGTCACCATCTCGCGTGGATTACCTGGGTATCCTCAAGTCCTCGATAGGCTGGTACCCATTGATCCTCACTCACTTTCACCCCACTTGAGTCCTCCTCACCCCTGAATATGGTCATCACACAACTGGATTTGCAGCTATTAATAATGCTTTTTTGTTTTTTTTAAAAGCTGCTCAGTTCATAGAATAGACACGTAGCTATTTCTAAAGTTCCTTAAACCACTTTCTTACCAACACTCTTGTCTCCCTTGCCCCTTTAACCTTTGCTTCACCCACCTGGAAAACCTGAACTGTGACTCAATCCAGCTTTACTTCCAGAGTTCGTGTGCATTAGGGTGTGTCACACACACACACACAAACACACCATCGAAGATGTCAAGGAGATCCTCCTGCAACTTCTCACATTTTCAAAAGTCTGCTAATATTGAGATTCACCTTATCTCATGCTTGCCAGTTTCACTGCTTAAGGAAGATTCTCCCACCAACTCCCAGAATCCCGTAAACTGCTTTTCCAAGGACTTTCATCCATTGATATCTCCTCCCTCTCTGTTGACTTTCTACTCAGCACGTAAGTAGAGTCAACTCTCTTCTATCCAAAACACGTACACACTTTTCTCTTTTGATTTTCTTTCTTGAAGGATCTTACATTTTAGAAAAGTCCACAAATCACAATGTGATGGATTATCACACGTGAACTTGCACACACATAGTCCTCATTTCTTTCTCTTCTCCCTTTCACTTCGTAATCCAGCTTCTTTCAGAAGGGAGATTTACACATGGCATTTTCATTGTTTCACCCTCAATCCACTTCTAAACTCCAGGGGGAGTGAACCCCCTGGGCTTCACTCCTGGTGACTACACTGAGATTGCTCTCACCAGCATCAAAGGCTTCTTTTCTATGAGATGAAATGGTCACTCTACAGCCCTTCCTTGGCTGACCTTTCGGTAGTGTCCAACAGCACCAGCCATCCCATTTTAGAAACGCTCTCCTTTTAATCTGTTCCCAGCTCTCTAGTTAGTCGAACTTTCTCCTTTGTAGTTTGTTTTCCACTCACGTTTCAACATTGGTGAATTTATAACCTCCAGGCTCACATATCCTGGTGCTCATGTGTATACCAGGGGCTCTTTAAACTCAACATTTAAAAAAAAAAAAAAAAAAAAAAACCAGAATGAGAAATGGACTTAGGAAAAAAAAAACAGTATTATCCATCTTTCAATAAATAGAATTTCTACCCACCTAAGCTATAGATTTCGGAATTTTTTCTCGATTTTTTTCCTCTCCATTACCACCCACTGCTTATGTAAGGACAAATTGCTATTTGATGCATAACCTTGCCACAACCTTGGTTCAAGTTCTCGTGACAGCCACAACTTCCTAATTCAAAGGTTGCAGACAGGCAGCCTCTGACCTTCATACATTCTGCTTGGCTTATACAGTGTTTTCAATTGTTTAAAATCTCTCCTCAGTAACATAGGGAAATTTCATAAAAATCGAGATTCATGGCTTCTCTTGCAAACCAGAAGGTATGTAACCCTGGGCCCCATGTATGCATGGACACAGTGACTTTAACAGAGAAGACATGGACTTGTTTATGTGGAGCAGTGCTGTTCAGGTCCCTGCAGCCCCTCCTGGCCTGTTTTTCTTGTTTATGTCACCAGGGTGGACCAAGAATGAGAGTGTGCAACTTCTGCACCTAACATCTTCCTGGTTCTGAATTTTCCCACTTCCATTCTCCTGCCCTCATTGGTCCAGATGATCTGTTCTAAAATCTAGCTCTGTACAAAGCTGCTAGTTAAATTTCCTCAATGGTTAACTGTCAGCTTCTCGAGGAAGTTCAAATTTTTTTGTGTGGCATTCAGTCTGAGTCTCATTTCTCCCCCTTTCCAAACCTGTTTCTCCAGTGACACTGAAACTATCTGCAGTTGCCTTGATGGACCATTTTGTCTTCCTGAGTCCACAGCCTTCCACATGTGGTTCCTTTTGCCTGAAATGCTTTCTATCGCACCACTGTAGTGCACTCCAGCTGCCTAACTTGTGCTCCTCCCTTAAAACTAGAGGGGGGCATCTGTGGCCTTTGCCAGAAGCCAGCCTGGTTTAGGTGCTCACTCTGTGCCCTCCCTCAGCCCACCATCCCACCTCCGCCCTCTATGGTAATCATTTGCATGTTCGCACCCACAATGTGAGCTCCTTGAGGGCTAGTTGGGACTGTGCTTTTAGTCTGTCATCCTAAGCACATTGTGGAGTGTTTGGAAAATAACAGGCAAGCCTGTATGTTCATAATGAACCATGCACGTAAAAGGACTTTGTAAACTCTATTATTTTATATACATGGGAGGTAATATTACTACTGTCCATAAGGAAAAGCAAAACATGACTTTAAATAATGTAAACCTTTTAACTTACTCTATTATAAATATAAAGGTCTCTAAAAGAACTAGAATAAATCAGTTAAAAAAAAATCCTTTTTCTGGCTCTGTGTGTGTATGTTTGTGCATGGCTCAGGCCTATAGACAGGAAGGACAATTCCTGGTTTCTTAAAGGGAGTTGAAAACATGTCACCTTTTATAGATGCATTATTTGGATCTATTTGAGGACTACATAAATTCAATAAAATAAATCAATAACTAAAATAACTAAATAAAGTCAATACTTGGTGTAGTGAGAAATCACTCTCAGAAATATGTCTCTCATTGCTTATGTGTCTAAATTACGAGAGTTATTACAAGCAGATTCCTAAGGAAATAAATTTCAACAACTGTAGCTACTATTTGATCAGCATTTTCCAGTTCAAGAAGTACTTTCGTGATTCACATCATTTCATTTGCACAATCTTGAATTAAGTAGTATAGCTTCCCATTTGCAAATGAGGGGGTCAAAGGACTTCCTAGCTGCAGTCAGCTTGGAGGAGGAAGAGCTATGACCCAGGGTAAGCTTTTCATCTGGAGGCCAGAGATTTAGCCATTATGCTCTTTTCGAACCTAACTTCTCTAAACTTTTCTGTGTATCTAAGTATTGGCTTGCGTCTGTGGGGAATCAAGAAGCCTGGGGCAAATTACTGGGCTTCCCCATTATTTGTACCCTCCAGCAGCTAAATTATTATTACATTGTAGCTAATAACTATTGTCAGCTTCAACACACTGTGAGTGGGATCCGGTAGTTACATAACCGAGATCCACTTGCAGAAAGAGCAAGCCCAAAACCTTTTGTAACAGCTGTGATTTTATAAAGCAGTTATATTTGGTGGCTCCCTGAAACAGCGGTGCACATTTTGTACCGGGTTCTGAGCCTGAAAACTGAAATTTATAGGGATTCTAAATGTCCTCCTCAGTTTCAAGAGACAATTTTGAAAAGTCAATGCATCATTGGTCACATTGTTGTGGTTTTTCAATGTCCTGTGACTTACATTACTGTACAAGAATAACAGTGGCCGTTATGACGGGGTTGATTTGTTTGAGCGACAACAAGCATAATACACTTGTTTTTTAATGGCTTCCTCTGAGTAAAACTGTCTGACTCCGCTGATTTGCAGCATCACATAGAAGTATTTAGGTTAACAATGTTATTTAATTGAAGTTTTCCTGTGACTAGGGGGGAGAGGAGGGATTAAAACAAAGTATAATGTCACTCAGTTTCAGGATTTGATTAAGCTTTACGGTTAATGCCACGTAATAACAATAAAAATGTTTGCATGTTTTATCATTTACAGGCACTCTCACCTATACATGGACAGTTGAACTCTCCAAGAAGTAGCATGGAGAGTTAAAATTTTAGAAAAGGGATATTTTCTTCATGGTATTAGGTTCAAGATCGGTATTAATTCAATTTGAAGATTTTAAGAACATTAAGCATATTATATAAAATAAATTTTTCTATACGATAATCTGCTGACCATAGCCCAATTTTTCTGACTCTAATAACATCTGTAACCACAAGGAAGAACCTATCATCAAAAAACTAGTAATACATATTTTTAAATTAGAATTTGGAGAACAGTTTCCCAAATCCCCCAGGGCGCCCTGAACTTCTCCTTTTTTGTTGTTATTTTTCATTTCCTCTTATCAGTTTGTTATTATGTGTCCCATGTCAACCTTTCCCTCTAGATTGTAAGGCCCCGGAAGGCAGGGCCACTGCTGTCTCCTCAGTTCCATCCCCGGGACCCAGAACAAAGTTTTGTCCCACCAGGTGCTCAGAATGTATTTGATGAATAGATGAGTTGATAACTTCCCTAGAGCTACATTGTTTTTTACTAAGACAATTATATGATTGTAT
>RJWJ010019223.1:0-30578 GCA_004363605.1 Indri indri | reverse complement strand
TCAAATTTGAGCTTTCCAAAGTCCCTGTGAGGTAAGTAGCCTTGTTTTATAAATAAGAATACAGGGGTAAATTTCATTTTATGGATGAGAAAATTGAACCTAAGAGGGTTAAATGACTTGCCTTTGGTTAATGGTTCACAAACCTGATGGTGTATCAAAATGCTTTGGAGATTTCTAAACCCTAATCTCAGAGATTTTGATTCAGTGTACAGAGGGGTGGCCCAGAAATCTGTGTTTCTTATTTCCTCCTCTATAAAAGGAGAATAGGCTGGTCATGGTGGCTCACGCACTTTGGGAGGAGGTCGAGGCAGGGGGATTGCTTGGGACCATGAGTTCAAGACCAGCCTGTGTAGGGGCAAGACCGTCCCCACAAAAAATAAAAAAAATTAGCCAGGTGTGGTGGCATGTGACTGTAGTCCCAGCTACTCAGGAGGCTGAGGCAGGAGGGTTGCTGGAGCCCAGAAGTTTGAGGCTGCAGTGAGCTACGATAACACCACTGCACTCTAGCCCAGGCAACAGAGCAAGATCCTGTCTCAAAAAAAAAGGAGAATAATGATTATAATGACTTCACAGAAAGGTTGTGAAGTTATTTAATAAAATATATGTAATATACCTAATCTGAAGCAGCCAATGCATTTGAGTAAAGTTCTGTCTGAGTCACAGAGCTCATTAGCATTAGGCAGGATTACAACCCAGTTTTGATTCCAAATCCCATATTTTCCATTACACTATTATTCATGCTTGATGGTAAAGCACCACCATCATAATTATATATTGTAAAAACTGCTGGAGATTTCATTCCTACATAAGTGATCCCAACCAAACATAGAAACTCAAGTTTAATTCAGGCCTGCCACAGGCCAACAAGTTTTTAGAGTATAATTTTCTCATCTGTAAAATAAATAAAATTATTGTCAAAAGAGAAGATGGGGGGCAAAAAAAATAGAGAAGATGGAATTTGTGAGAAATACCCAATAAAAGTGTCTATAGCCCTTGGCAACTTAAAGCAGTTGGTCAAATAAATTTACCCATCACCTCCCACACTGTCATTAAACTAAACTGGAAAAAATCCAATTAGCCAATTTTGTGTTTACCTGAAATAATCGTGCAATGGAGAGTAGCATTAATCCAAATAAAAAACCATTATACTGGAAATGAATATCTGGACTTAGGTCAAGGAAAAATAACAGAGGATACCATAATGAACTGTGCCAGCTGACTGAGTATAGAAATTGCAAATACTTTCTTAATAAGTAAATTCAAGACAAAAATATTACTACTAGTTTAGACTTCTCATAGTGTGTTTTCCATAAACAGAGTCAAATCTTGGACACACTCTTTAACTAAAATTTATGTTTAAGAAAAAAAACAGAAAACTTTCTCATTTTTTTTTTTCTACCTTAAAGGCCCAGGAGCTAAGGGGTAAGAAGTTTTTGTTTTGTTTTTTAGAATCGGGGATGAGAAAGGAAGGGACCTAACAGCCACTGAAGGCCACCAGCATGCAGCACTCCAATGTTCATAGCACATACACTGTCTTATTGATTAAGCTTCACAATGAACCTGTGGGGTAGTTAGCATTATCCTCTTTAGAGATAAAGAAATTAAGGCTCAGAGACATTAATCTACTCATGGTCCCAAAGTTAACTTAACTAAGATTTGAGTTCAGGTCAGATTGAAACCAAAGTCTGGGTGTTTTCCTCCATACCAGCCCACCTCTATGAAAACTGCAAAATATTAGGCTTCTATTGTTAGGATTTTAATTACATCCACACCCCTTAAATTTAAGAACTTTGCCTATTAATATGTGGTGAGCCAAGATGGCAGAAAAGCACGAATGCCAGACTGTTCCCATATGTACATTGTGATGTGCCGTTTCCTATAAAAGGTATTTGGAATAATGTGTTAAAAAACTATTTAATATATATTTATTAGATTAATCTAAATACAGTTTACAAATCTCAGTATATTGTTTTATTGATGGTTTAACTGGTTCTCGCATATCACCACTAACTTTTCAGAAACAAAGTGGTCTAATACCACGAGCCTACTAACCCAGCCCACACACATTTTCAAAAGCAGCTCACATTTCACAGTCACCATTATAGAAAGAATTAATCTTATATTAGTATATATCACAATAAGTAAGGGAATAGTAGCTAGAATATCAAGGATACGGTCCACAATTAACAACCCGAAGTTCCACAGCAGTAATACTGATAGAATAAACTTTGGCTTCTCTGTAAGTTCTTTACCTGCTTTTTTTCCATCAATGCATTTACAGCACCTACATTGAAACATCAGGCAAGAAACAAACAACTTTGATCATCATTAGAACATTAGAACTTCTGCAGAGTAAAATATGATAAACATTTTATTAGCTATCCTTTTTTTTTTTTTTTTAATTTTTTATAGAGACAGGGACTTGCTATGTTGTCCAGGCTGGTCTTGAACTCCTGGCCTCAAGAAATACTCCTGCCTCAGCCTCCCAAAGTGTTGGGATTATATGCATGAGCCACCATGCCCAGCGTAAGCCATTCTTGATTGCTTAAAAAGGTGGCAGCAAGCCAGGCCTATAGTCCCAGCTACTCGAGAGGCTGAGGTAAGAGGATCACTTGAGCCCAAGAATTTGAGGCCAGCCTGAGCAACATAGCAAGACCGCATCTCTGGAAAAGGAACAAAACATAACAAACACCATGTCTCTTTGTCAGCTATGCTGATCTGAAACAAAGTCTTCATTTATAAAACTGAAAACAGAAATAGCTACCTAAACTTAAAAGGATATTGAAAACTGAGAGGGCACATACTATTTCAGTCCTGAAGAGTAAAAAATGCAGACCAGAGAGATTTAGGATTCTAAGTTATATATTACCACACCAGCCAAATTAAGAACAGACTCACAAACTTGCAGCTCCTGATTGTCCAAATAATAATTTAAAAACCCCTTATGTATAATAAAAAAGTATGTCATTTAAATGTTGAGACATATTGCTAAGTGACAATAGCAGGTAACAAAACAGTATGAATCCATTTTTAATTTTATAAAAATTATATTCGGACACAGAAGAGACTGAAATAATATGCACCAAAATATTAATAGTGATAACTATAGGTGGGGAAGTATGGTTATTTTTACCCTGTATTTGTGTGTGTGTGCTTTTCCAAAGTTTTGACAATGAGGATGTGTTATTTTATAAAAAGAAGATGTTTAAAATGTGTTACAGGCCGGGCGCGGTGGCTCACGCCTGTAACCCCAGCACTCTGGGAGGCCGAGGCGGGAGGATTGCTTGAGCTCAGGAGTTTGAGACCAGCCTGAGCAAGAGCAAGACCCCGTCTCTACTATAAATAGAAAGAAATTAGCCAAACAACTAAAAATAGAAAAAAAAATTAGCCGGGCATGGTGGTACATGCCTGTAGTCCCAGCTACTCGGGAGGCTGAGGCAGGAGGATTGCTTGAGCCCAGGAGTTTGAGGTTGCTCTTGAGCTAGGCTGATGCCACAGCACTCTAGCCCAAGCAAGAGAGTGAGACTCTATCTCAAAAAAAAAAAAAAAAAAATTTGTTACATTTGAATATTAACAAATTCTAAAAACAAAATAGAGGCAATTAAAGGGGGACTAGGAAAGGTGTCCTGCTTTTCCCCCATGGAGCTTCAGTTTCCTCATGAATAGAGGTAAACTTACAGGGTAATTTATAAAATTAAGTAAGTTAATACATAATGCTTGGTTCTTGGAACTGGCACATAAATTTCAATAATCTTATTTAACTGTTCCCTCTCCTTTGCAGACGGAAATTAATTCTACTCCCTCTCCCTTTTTGCTTGTATACACTTTCCCCAGGAGCTTTAATTCAAACACACTGAGTTAAAAGGAACATACTACAAATCACTCTCCCTTCCAACTCTTGCCAGGTTAAAACTGATTCAAAGTGAGGTGTCAAACAAGAGTTACTCAATAAGAATGAGCAGGGGTTTAAACCTTCCCAAGGGACTCTTTACTGACTGGGGCAAGGGTTCAGTCTAGAGGGCCTCCCAAATAGAAGTGATCCATTCATGACAAGGGTCAACGAATGAACAGTTACTGCTCTATCACAATCACACCAGCAGGCTTAAATACTGGGACAGAGTGGAAACCAACATTAACTGAAAACTTACTAATTGAAAGTCACTGTGTAAGCCATTCTATATATGCATATTCAACTACTCAAAATGAATTTATAAGTAAAAGATATAAAATATAAACAACCACTGAAAGCAGTCAGTGTGATTTCTTGAGTTTACTAGAATATAAGCTCCACAAGAGCAGACTTTGGTGGTTAGCACACTGTATATACGTGCAAGAGTGTGCATGTACTATGTACATATGTGCGGATCCCCAAAAATAGAGTAGGTCATAGAAGCTTCTGGGGGCCTGCTGCAAAGAAGGGAAGAAAAGCATATGGAGCTATTCTGGATGGGGGAGATGGCCCTGGAACTCCACTTGGGATACTTCTTTTCACAACATGCACAATCTCTTGTTCTACCTCTGCTTGTAATCCCACCTCATCCCCATTTCTTCCACAAGATTCAGCTACACTGCTTTAAACTCAAGCAGTTTAAAGCACAACAGTTTTTCATTGTTCCAGCATTTGCTATTATATGAACTTTGTTTCCCCTAAATCAGGAATAAGTTAATACTATGTAATACTGTAATATTTCTTCAATATCTAGACACAAAATGACAGGCCCCAGACTTACTCATGGACAGCATACACAAAGAGTACATCCGTAAAGATGACAGAAAATCTCTGGAAAAGTAAGGTCCTTGAGCTGCAGTAATTCAGATTATGAATATTCAGCATCTCTTGATCAAAATATTTGGCAATATGTGACAGGACATACTCAAACCATGCGAAAAAAGGGGGGTAATCCAAGGTCCACTCTGAAGTTGCCTGTGATAAAAATTGAAGATAAAACATACCTTAAGTAACTGAATAAACAAAGAACGTGTAAACATTGACAATTTTGCATTCTTTGGTCTTTAAAAAAGCACAATGAAATGAAATTGCATTTAAAATGTGCACTAAATTAATAGAGCAATTCCTGTGTAACACTGAGCAGAACACTAAAACCTGTCTTCCAAGTTATTTAATATGGTCTTCAACTTCCTTAAATAAAGTCGACTATACCTCAAAGGAAATTAATCTGAAACCTTGAAATAATAAACTGAGCTACGACATGGTTCTACTCATCCGAATATGAAAAGGGAGCTGTAGCATAACAAATGATTCACTAGCTTGGGTTCAAGTTCTGTCTCAGACTCAATTTCTCTATTTGTAAAATGAAGTATTGTGACGATTAAATGAGATAATACATATATGAAATATATTTATAAACAAAAAAATGGTACACAAATGCTATGTATCTCTTGTTTTACTAGGTTAGGAGATTCTTAAGAATAGAAACCAACCACCCTTTGTCATTTTGCATCCTGAACATTATCCTGAGCATTAAATAATCATTAGTTAAAGGAATGAACAGTCACTAATGAGTAAATGAAAATAGAGATCAAATGAAAAATATGCAACCTTCAGAATATTATTTTTTGTTATATTTCTCTAAGTCTGTTTTCTCACCTATATAACAGGGTAGTAATACCTACTTCATGGGTTACTCTGTTATATCTTATATATACACATACAAAATACTATATATATAGTATTGAAACTCACAGAAAAGTCACAAAAAACTTGCCTTAAAAAATATCTTCCTAACAGCAGAGGGCTGCTTTTGATCAAGACATTTCTGAGGTAATGTCTGTTTTTCATAAAGTATCACATGCAATTTAGTAATTCGTACCAGAAATAAAAACACAGACTTAGATTTTACAATTAACAGGAGAGAATGGTTTATATATTACCTGATGCCTACACATATCATTTGATTATTCCTTTCGTCATAAAATCAGAAAACATTAGGGATAGCAGGATCTTAGAAACGATTCTAAAACCTCATGTGCCAGATGAGACACTAAGGCCCAGAGAGATGAAGTACCTTTCCTCTGACTATATAACTAGTTAGTGGCAGAGACAGGCCTAGAATCCAATTTTTCCTCTTTTCCAATCCAAAGCTCTTTCAAAGAGTGTGGCAAATATTATAATCCCCAATTTATAGACTGGGAAACTCATTTTGAAGTAATGGGATTCCCTAATATAGTGCTAGAGGACAGAACTGGGGAAAAACACAGTTTTTATAAAAATTAGGCCTATGACCTCATGGAAAATTCTTTTAATGTCAATAATATTTACCTGGTTTTATACATCATCTTTAAAAAAAATACAATCAAAAAGGTGAAAATAAAACTTACCTCATAATACCACTGTGATATCGGCAAACTGTGGGTGATAGCAAGCCAGTTTCGGTGTACTTCAAAATCTGTGGAATGGCTACTCAAAACAATTAGATGAATAAAATGAGATTTGGCACATTTATCAATTTCTAATTTTCATAATTATGCTTTTAAATGGACCGACATCCCCTAAGCAGTCACAGCTCACTGTCCTATAAAGACATAAACAGGCATGACATAATTCTGTAACACCTCATTCATCTGGAGGTCAGAGATCCTTCTGGAAAGTTGTTGAGGGACATATAAGTCAGTAAAAAGGGTCTCAGAGATATCAAAAGGGCTGACAAAAAGCCCACACTTTTTAAGGGAAGCCCTCAGGCTCTTGCTCAGAAATGACATCCTCTTGCTCACAAAGAATTCTAACAAAATTCATTACCTGGAAAAGGCCTCACATATAAGCTGGATCTTCCAGGATGAGGAGGAGTTCAGCACAGAAGGTAGAAAAAGGCCCCTGCCTTGCCCGTGTCTCCCACTTCTCCACTTCTCCATCACAATGTATGACTATATTCAAGCACCTCCCATCTTCACTAGAAAATCTTTTTTTCCAGTTTGTCCACTGCTATACCTCCCCTCCACATACAGAACAGTACCTGACACATGGATGGGCTCAATACATTCTAGTTGAATAACCACTCACCAAAGTCAATAATGAGCTCCACAGCAAAGCCCAATTTACACTGTCCAGTGTTTCCACACATTGGAAAGTGTATGTTTTCCACAATAACAACTTTCTCCTAAGTCTCCTAGCAACTCCTTCTCAGTCTCAATCATGGCCTTCCCTTCCTATATTCATCAGGTAAGTGTTGATGTTTCTCTAGGTTCAGTTCTCGGTCCTGTTTTTTTATGCAACTTACTCTGCTTTGGACAATCATATTCACACTTTTTGGTTCGACTATTAATTGTACAATGATGACTTCCAAATCACAACATGCAAACCTTGGTTTTTTTTCCTGATTTCTAGAGATAGACATCTCCAATTTCCTCCTGACACTCCAACCTGAATTTCCTTCAGATGCTTCCAAATCACCACTAAAAAATGAACTGATGACCCATCAATCCCAATTCTAAGTATTATATATACCCAACAGAAATGCATAATATGTTCACCAAAAGACATGTGTATTCATCAAAAGACATACTATAGAAGAATGTCCAAAGCAGCATTATCTGCAACAGGCAGTAAGCGGAGATAATTCAAATGTCCATGAACAGTAGAATGGCTCAATAAATTCATACGATTGAATACTACAGGGCAGCAATTCTCAAAGTGTGATTCAGGGACTCCCACGGAGACCCTTTAAGGGAGTTTATCAGGTCAAAAGTATTTTCATAATAATACTCAGATGTAAGTTGCTCTTTTTTCACTCATTCTCTCATGAGTATACAGTGATGTTCCAGAGGCTACACAATGTGATGTCATTACCCTGAAGGCTAATGCAATTTGTACTTGTATATTCTTGTGCTTTAACAATTTGTTTTAATTTCTAAAATAGTAAATATCTATTATGCAGCCCATATAAGCATATAGCTCTTTGTGGTCCTTGATGATTTTTAAGAGATAAAGGGATTCTGACTAAAAGGTTTGAGAACCACTGCTATAAAGTGGTGAGAATGAACAAACTATGATTACATGCAACAACACATAAACTTAATGCTGAGTCAAAGAAGCCAGATCCAAGAGAACATGTATGATTACATTTGTATAAAACTAAAAAGTAGGCAAAATTTAATCTATGGGGTTAAAAGCCAGATACCAATTCCCTTTGTGGGTTGGGATGGGAGGAGTGACTGGAAAGAGGCATGAGGGGCTTCTAATAATAATATTGTTTATTGATCTAGATGTTATTTACAGATGTATTCACTGCAAAAATTCAGTGAGCTGTATATTTATGATTTGTGCTTCTGATATATTATACTTGACTGGGTACAGAATTCTAGGTTAAAAATTACTTTCACTCTGAATTTTGGAAAGCTTGATCCACTGGTTTTTAGTATAAAATGCTGATGTTGATAGGTCTCTTTACGGTTTTCCCTTCATTTCTGGAAGTTTTTTTCTTCTTTTTATCCCTAGTGGTCTTAAATGTCTAGTGATTTATGTCTTGGCAAGGGTCTTTTTGCATTTATTATGCTGAGCATTCAAGTGTCCTTCAGCTCTGGGAAATATTATTTATTTGTTATATCCTCCCCTATGTTTTCAGTTTCTTTTTTCTGAAACTAGTTGAATGCTAGACATCCTAGATTGGACTTCTAATTCTTATCTTTTCTCTCATATTTTTGAAAGATTTACTCAATTTATCCTTTTGATTTTAATTTTGGCAATTATATTTGCTATTTTTAAGTACTCTATTCTCTTATCATTCCTGTTTCATAGCATGTGTTGTTTTATGGATGTATCTTTTTGAAGCTCTCTAAAGATGGCATTTAGAATTCATTGGAGTTTCGGGAAATTTTATTAGTTGCATTATATCAACCTCCTTTAGTCTCTTTTTTGGTTGTTGTAGTTATTTTGTTGTTTCTTATTGGAAACTATTGGAGACTTCACTTTGTGATGACCAGGTATAGAGCTGACGGTTTCACTAGAAGAACCCCCAAAGCTAGTAAAAGTCTTTCCTCTGGGGTTGTTTCAGCTTCTCCAAAGACTAAACCTCGATTTTCTGCTTGCATTTGAGCTGAGGGAAGAGGGATGGGATGAAGGATGGGGTAAGGAGGGATATTAACTACTCTACATAGATCTTCAATTAATCTGAATTTTCTGCCCTTTGCCTCACTTCTGCCTTACACAAAACCTGGTGCCTCTGAATCTGGAGATTCTCCTATTTAATTTCTTCAGAGAAGAAACCTCACTTTCAAGGGGTATAGATGCTACTTGCCAGCATTATGGACTGCAGGTCTTTTTTTTTTTTTTTAAGTATTAATATATTGACTATCAACCAATTTCCCAGTTTTGAGTCCCATGTATCAAAGTCTTAAACCCCTCCAGGATTCTGCAAGGCATATAGACTCTTTTCTAGTTTATCCTCCTCTACAAGCATGATGAGCTGAAAGTTCCTTTGCCTTGCTAAATAAGTTACCACTCCTCCACCTGTTTTCAAAGACTCTGTTGAACTCTCTTAAATTTGTAAGAAAATGTATTTCTTAAATACATTAAGAAAATGTATTTCTTAAATAATAAGACTTGAAAATCAAAAATTACTCTTTGATCCATGGACTACAGAATGGATGTTGTGTTAGCAGGCATGAAAACAACATTAATCTCCTTATAAATCTCTACCAGAGCTCTTGGGTGACCAGATACATTGTCAGTGAGCAGAAATATTTTGTAAGGAATCTTTATTTCTGAGCAGTAGGTCTCAACAGTGGGCTTAAAATATTCAGTGAACCATGCTATAAACAGATGTGCTGTCATCTAGGCTTTGTTTGTTCCATTTATAGAACACTGGAAGAGTAGATTTAGCATAATTCTTAACGGCCCTAGGATTTTTGGAATGGTAAATGAGTGTTGGCTTCAACTTAAAGTCAACAGCTGCATTAACCCCTTACAAGAATCACCCGGTCCTTTGAAGCTTTGAAGCCAGGCAATGACTTCTCCTCTTGAGCTATGAAAGTCCTAGATGGTATTTTCTTCCAAAAGAAGGCTGTTTTATGTACATTGAAAATCTGTTGTTTACTGTAGCCACCTTCATCAATGATCTTAGCTGGATCTTCTGGATAACTTGCTGCAGCTTCTAAATCAGCACTTACTGCTTCACTTTGTACATATATGTTATGGAGTGCCTTTTTTCCTTAAACTTCATGAACCAACCTCTGCTAGCTTCAAACTTTTCTTCTGCAGCTTCCTCACCTCTGTCAGCCTTCATATAATCGAAGAAAGTTAGGACCTTGCTCTGGATTAGGCTTTGGCTTAAGGGAATGTTATGGCTGGTTTCTTGTTCTATTCAGATCACTAAAACATTCTCCAAATCATTAATAAGGCTGTTTTGCTTTCTTATCATTTATGTATTTACTGGAGTAGCACTTCTAGTTTGCTTTAAAAACTTTTCTTTTGTATTCACAACATGGCTGTTTGGCACAAGAGGCCTAGCTTTTGGCCTATCTTGGCTTTCCACATGCTTTCTTCAATAAGCTTAATCATTTGTAGCTTTTGATTTAAAGTGAGAGACTTGTGACTCCTCCTTTCACTTGAACACTTACAGGCCATTGTAGGGCTATTAATTGGCCTAATTTTAGTATCACTGTGTCTTGAGGAATAAGGAGGCCCCAAGAGGTGGAGAGAGATGGTGGAATGGCTGGTTGGTGGAGCAGTCAGAATATACACATTAAGTTTGCTGTCTAATGTAGCTGTGGTTCGTGGTGCCCCAAAGCAATTACAACAGTAACGTCAAAGATCCCTGATCACAGACCACCATAACAGATAATTATCAAAATGTGACACAGACATAAAGTGAGCACATGCTCTTGGAAAATAGCACCAATAGACTTGCTTGATGCAGGGTTGCCACAAACTTTCAATTTATAAAAAAAAGCAGTATCTGTGAAGTACAATACAGTGAAGCACAAAAAATGAGGTATGCCGTTATGTCTGCTGCCAAAGTGAGCACTATACACATTCTCAATCCTGGACCAAGAGTGGTATTCAAAATAACAACGCTGTGGGTACATTTCCAGGCTGAAGTAACTAAAGCAAGAAATATCCCCTTATATGCACAGAATTCCAGTTAAGAAAAAAATTCTCTTTTATTCTGATATGAAAGGAATTTCCTACATTTTAGAAAGATTTTTTCCAATTTGCTTTTAAAATGGAAAGATGTTTCTTATTTCCTTGTGCAGAAAGTTCAAATGAGCAACTCTTTTCCTCCAAGTCCCTGGTAAGTCATTTTACCAAAGCTAGATACACATTTCACTGCTTATATAATTACATATACACATCGGTATGGATGTATATCGTATAAACACAACTCTCCCATACCCAACAAGAGAGCACCAAGAGCTTGAATCAAAGGATACCAATAAACCAAATTCTAAACTAGGAAGCAGGAGACCTGGAGGTAAGGGAGAAAAGGGTATAAGGGAAAAAAGGGAAAAGAGGATGATGGGAAGGTGGAAGCTGACATTAATAAATATTGAGTACCCATTGTATTGTATACACGCCCCCATTTGGTGGTTGCTTCCTGATTCCCATGCTTTTTCAGTCTTGGCCCTCCATCCATTTTTCACACAGCAGTGTAACTATGGCCTTCATAACCCTGTGTCATCTGGCCACTGTCTACCCCATCCTGTGCCATTCTCCCTTAATGCTCTTCAGCCACAATGGCCACTTTCTGTTCCTAGAATGCTCTGAGTTCTTTCTTACCACAGGGCCTTTGCATTTACTCTTTCCTATGGCTGAACTGCTTTTCATATTACTTAATCTTTTGCATCCTTTGAATTTTAACCCAAACATCATCTCCTAAAAGTGCCCTGCCACTTAGTCACTCTCTATTTCCTTTACAGATCTAATCACAATCTGAAACTTTCCTGTTTGTCTATCTCCACTCACCAACTCCATCCAGGGCAAGGGCCAGAAATGTCTTGCTCACCACTGCATCTTCAGGAGTTAGAACGGTTCCTGGCACTACAGGAAGCTGATAATACTGGCTGAATGAATGGTGGAGACGGGTGTTCTTAAATGCGTATTAAGGATGAGAACCCTGAGGCTCAAAACTTTAAAGTGACTTGTCCCAAGTCAGACAGCGCCAGGCCTGAACCTGGCCAGCTAGGGCTATGTTCTAGTTCTCAGGTCAAGTAACAATCGGTGGGAAACTTAACAAAGGCGGGGTGGCGACGAGCACGACCTGCTTAAAGTTCCTTTTCCTCCTTATACCCAGGAATACCCATACTTCCCTCTCCCGCCCTGACCAACCGCGGGGCCTCCCCACCCAGCCCTTGGCCGTGCGGGTTCCTTACTAGGTGGGGATGAGCAGGCATTTGAGGAGAGTCACCCCGAGCGCCAAGGCCGAAAACCAATTGCCAGTGCCCGTCGCAATTCTGAGCGCCGCCATTGCAGCAGCACTACGCGCTTTCAATCAACTTGATCCATATCCGGGATCCCGCGCATGCGGGAAAGGCCCCCTGAGGCGGTGCCCGCGAGCTGTGCGCATGCGCCCATCCGTTCAGCCAGTCGGAGGACCGAACTCAGGCATTTAAACCTCCCGCCCACCAACCTTTCACAGCTGCGCCTTGTCACCGGCCTGGGAGGGCTCCACTGCGCCCGAGTAGGTCTTCGCTGTGACAGATTTCAGTTTTGTTTGCTACTTCATACTTGCATTCTGATAGTGGCTAGTCGTCTGCTGTGGGTCTTGATTTTGCCTGGCATTGAGGACACCTAGGTGAGAAAAAACTCTATCTTACGCTAGAGACGTTCACGTACTAGTAAAGGAGACAGGATTGTTACCCAAGAGTTACAGTAGATAAAAGTATTAATACTTGAGATTACTGCGGAGGCGCCTAACCTGACGCCTGCACTGGAGTATTAAATTCAGTTAGAGAATGGCAAGAGCAAACATATAGAGGTGAAAACCATTGTGTTTCTCGAACTCTGAGCTAGACTTTTGGTTCAGCACCGGCCTGTGTGGAACCCATTCTGGAGGTAGGCTAGAGACTCCTTCTCATACTTAATATACAAATAACCTGAGGTTCTTATTATAATAAAATTCTAATTCTGATCTAGTAGGTCTAACAAACTCCCAGATCACGTCAGTGCTGCTTGGTAGCCGAGTAACAAGGGCTGAGTCAAGTGCGATGGCATTGGTCTTGTCTCCTCATTGTACTATGTGATCTTGGACAAGCTATTCAAACTCTCTAAGCCTATTTCCTTTTTTGTAAATAGATAAAATGGTTTCTACCTCAAAGTGGTTGTGAGGATTAAATGAGAATGCGTGTAAATTGCTCGATATGATTCCAGAACAGCATAAATGCTCAATAATGTGTCAGAGAAGTTAAACACCTTGCTGAAAGATGGACAGCAAGTAGGTGACAGTGTCACTCCCCTAATGAGTTTATGCCCTCCCACAGCTGCAGCTGCCACCCATATGAATGTGCTGTACAAATTTATAGCTCAAGCTCAGCCTTCTTTCACCTCCAGACCCTTGTCTTCAACTGCCTACCTGACATCTCTTAGATGTTTTAAAGGCAGCTTGCATTAGTTTCCTATTGCTGCTGTACCAGATTACCACAAATTTAGTAGCTTAAAACAACACAAATTTATTCTCTTACAATTCTGTTAACCAGAATTCTAAAGTCAGTCTCACTGGGCTAAAGTCAAGGTGTCTTTAGGCTTGATTCCTTCTAGAGGCTCTGAGGAGAGAATCTGTTTTCTTGCCTTTTTTGGCTTTTAGAAGTTGCCTGCATTCCTTGGCCTTGGCCTCTTCCTCACATCATGCCAACCTCTTGCTTCCATCCTCACCATCTCTTACTTTTCTATAGTCAAATCTCCCTCTGGAAAAAAAAAATCTGCCTCCGCTTCCTTCTTATAAGAATACTTGTGACTGCATTTAGTGCTCACCTGGATAATCTCCAGATCTCATGATCCTAAATTTAATCACATCTGCAAAGTCCGTTTTGCCATATAAAGTAACATCCACAGGTTCTAGGGATTAAGACATGGATATCTTTGGAGGCCATTGTTCAAGTGTATCACACATCAAACTCAATATATCCAAAACTGAACTCACAATCTTTCAATATTATCCACTCAGAATGATGACACCATTTTTTCCTCCTCTCACCTGTTCAATGTGATACTCGATGTGTTAATCACGTGAATTGACTAGCCCCAAACCCATTCCCAACCTCCTTCTTCCTTTTCAATTTCTTCTAAAGAGTCTAGAAAATGGGCTGGGTGCAATGGCTCACACCTGAATCCTAGTACTTTGGGAGGCCAAGGTGGGAGGATTGCTTGAGGCCAGGAGTTTGAGACTACCCCACCAGCAAAAGAAACACTTTTAAAAAGTTAGCTGGATATGGTGGTGTGCGTCTGTAGTCCCAGCTACTGGGGAGGGTGAGCCAGGAGTATCTCTTGAGCCCAGGAGTTAGTTTGAGGTTGCAACGAGCTATAATGACACTACTGCACTCCAGCGTGGGAGACAGAGTGAGACCTTGTTTCCAAAAAAAAAAAAAAAGGGAGAGGGGCTAGAAAATTAAACAGTTGATTTTCCAGCTTCCCTAGCAGCTAGGAGTGGCCTGATGATGCAGTTTTGTCTAGTAAGTCTTAAGCAGAAGTCCGCTGGGGGGTTTCTGGAAAAGGTTTTCCTTTCCTGATAAGAGAGTTATCATGACTGGCTGCTCTGAAAAGCCATCTTTGCATACTTCTGGGTCCAGCTCTGCCACTGCAGACTCCGGCAGCTCTATCACCAGAGTCCCCGAATGCTCAGGTTTTTTTTTTTTTTTTTTTTGAGACAGAGTCTCGCTCTGTTGCCCTGAGTAGAGCGCTGTGGCATCAGCCTAGTTCACAGCAACCTCAAACTCCTGGACTCAAGGAATCCTCCTGCCTTAGCCTCACGAGTAGCTGGGACTACAGGTGCGTGCCACGATGCCCGGCTAATTTTTCTATTTTTAGTAGAGATGGGGTCTCACTCTTGCTCAGGCTGGTCTCGAACTCCTGAGCTCAAGCTATCCTCCTGCCTCGGCCTCCCAGAGTGTGAGGATTACAGGCGTGAGCCACCATGCCTGGCCCTCAGTTTCTTTAAATACTCTCCATGGGATCAGTGGCATGCCTCCACCATGTCTGATGCTACGATGGACACCTGCTCCCAGATCTGCCCCAGGGACTTAAAGGAGAAGGAGGAAGTTTTGGACGAGGTGGAGAATGGAAAGAATGCCCCTGCTAATGGGAGCACATGAGAAAAATGGGGAGCAGGACACCGACAATGAGGTAGGCGAAGATGGTGAAGAGGAGGATGGAGATGAAGATGAGCAGGCTGAGGCAGCTGAAGATGATGAGAAGGACAATGTTGACACCAAGAAGCAGAAGACTGATGAGGATGACTAGGTAGTAAAAAAGGAAAAGCTAAACTTAAAAAAAAAAAAAAAAGAAAGGCTTCCCTGAAGCCTTTTCACCCTATTCACCCTCCACTTCCCCTCTCAGAATCTAAACAGGGTCACCTTGGAGTGGAGAGGCCTGGCCCCCTCCAAGACCACAACGTGAACTTGCAACAGGGGAGGAAGAAACAACCAATACTTCCAAGGCCCTGCGTTTTTTTCTTAAAAGTATTTTTAAAAGGAAAATATGTTTTTATTTTTTCTTTATATTTTAGTACATACTATTAGGGATCAGCCATTTTTTTTTTTTTTTGAGACAGAGTCTCACTCAGTTTCCCGGGCTGTTGTGCCATAGTGTCAGCCTAGCTCATAGCAACCTCAAACTCCTGGCCTCAGGAGATCCTCCTGCCTCAGCCTCCCAAGTAGCTGGGACTACAGGCATGCACCACCATGCCCGGCTAATTTTTTTTCTATATATTTTTAGTTGTCTGGCTAATTTCTTCCTATTTTTTAGTAGAGATGGGGTCTCACTCTTGCTCAGGCTGGTCTCGAACTCCTGAGCTCAAACGATATGCCCGCCTTGGCATCCCAGAGTGCTAGGATTACAGGCATGAGCCACCGCGCCCGGCCTGGAGTCAGCCATTTTTAATGATCTCAGATATCCAAACCCAGCCGTTAGAGCATTCTCTGCCCTACCTGCCTACTTTATTGTTTTTTTTTAGAGACAGGGTTCCCAGGCTGGAGTGCAGTGGCTCCTGGCAGGTGCCATCATAGTGCACTGCGTGGTCATAGGCTGTCATAGGCCCCATTCTAGGGCACTGCCACCTGGAACTCTTGGCCTCAATGCCTCAGCCTCCTGAGTAGCTGGGACTACAAGTGCCCTCCACCTCATTGGCTCTCTCTGCCCTGCTTCTGACTTTACTTGTGGTATGATCATGTTCATTAGAATCTCAAAGGTGAAAAAAAAGGAAAAAATCTTTTAAAAAAAACCAAAAACAACAACAATCTTATTTGGAGCATTCCAGTAACTTTATTTTTTTTGGCCTGTTTGATGTATGTGTGCAATAATGTTCAACAATAAACCGGAATTTTATTTTGCTGAGTTGTTCTAACAAAAACAAAAAGAGAGTCGTCATGAATTTTGCCCCTTTTCTCATTCTTCCTACTTTTTGAGGGAAAAAACTGGACTCAGCTATGAGCAAAAATTTTCTCATGCTGGCTGTGGCATCATTGAGCTGCTAAACCAATCCCCTCTACCTCCAGACTTTTTGTTATGTGAGGAAACACACACAGCACACCTATGTGTTTAAGCCACGGTTGGTCAGGTTGTCTGTTCTTCCAGCTAAAAGCATTTCTAACTGCTATTACCAAGTCCTGTCTATTTGACCTCCTAGATGTCTCTCACATTTGTCCAGCCCAAGTCTCCCTTCACCCACCTTCGCCACTCTAGCCATGTTCCCTTTTGTCACTGAACCTTTACGCATGCTGTTCCCTCTGTCTGGAATGTTCTTCCTTTTCTCCTTTCCTAGTTAGCTCTTCATCCTTTAGCTCTCAGATCAAGCACCACTTCTCCAGGGCAACCTTCCCTGACCTCCCCTTACCCTGCCCTGTCAGCTGAGTGCAATTTTACATTGTGTGTGTGATGATCTAATTCCCTCACTAGTCATTCTCCTCATGAGGACAGGGACTTTGTTTGTTTTATTCATTATTGTAGCAGTAGCAGCCCTCACAACAGCACAACATATATGCTCAATATCTGTTGAATGGAGCGAATGTCTGAAACAGGATTCCAGCCCAGGTTTCTCCCACCCCCAAGTCCCCACTTTTCTCCCACCGTACAGTACCCAGAACAGGTAGATTTGGAACTTGGAGAGAAATTGCAGAAAAGGGCCAATGTTAGTTTTATAGGGTTTTCAAGCTGGAAAAATCCGAGCAGATGGAACAATACACAACTTGGTGAAGTTTTTCATAAGCCATGTGACCTGGCCTCATTCCTTTCCAAGAAGTTAATCTGCTTCTGCTCCAGTTTGTGGGCATTTCTGGTGCCTGGAAAGCTCTCCTGACCATTCCAAGCTTCTCTCTGAGAAGGCAGATTTTGATGATCTCACAGACTACGGCAGCTCTATGGATTCTGAGTGCCTGGAGACTTGTTTTAATTTTTAATTGTTTTATTTTTTGGAACTTCAACCAAATATGATCGATCCAATAAATTATATGTTTTTATACCTTAGGATGATTGTTCATAATGTCATTTGGAGGGCAATTAAAGTAAGAAACAGTCAAATTCCAAGTTTAAAATTTTAAATGAACAGTATTGCATTTCGATGTTCTATTAGTAGTCTATTGCTGTATAACAAGTTACCCCAAAACTTAGCAACCTAGAAACTTTATTATTTCAGAATTCTGTGATCAGCAGCTTAGTTGTGTGGTTCTGGCTCAGGGTCTCTCATGAGATTGCACTCAGAATGACATTGGGGCTGTAGTCAACTGAAGGCTTGACTGGAGCTGGTGTATCTACTTCCAAAGCCAGCAGAAGGCCTCAGCTCCTTGTCACAGGGTTTTTCCTTTTGCTTGTGTGTCCTCAGGACATAGCAACTGGTCACTGCTAGATCAAGTGATCCAAGAGTGAGCAAGAAGCAAGTCACAATGTCTTTTATGATTTAGCATCTGAAGGTGCATACCGTCCCTTTTGCCTTGTTCTATTTGTTGGAATTTACTTACCAAGTCTAGCCCACAGTGAAGGGGAGGGCAATTAGACCCCACCTCTTGAAGGGAGACATGGCAAAGAATTTGTCGACATATTTTAAAACTACCATAGATGTCTTAGCTGCAATCTTAGGATATCAGGAATATAATTTTATCTAGGTGAAAAAAACCCAATAAATCAGACTCTTGGGGCAGGAGGGCTCTCCACTTATATCTAGTTTATCCTCCCTGTCAACATCCTCCCTTTCTGTGTTCTCCCAACAGAGCCTTCAAGATGTGCAGGCCCTGTGATAGGCCATGGGAATTCATGGGTGAATAAGAACAAGAGCTGCTTTGTGAGGCCTAATGTATATTGACGCCATGCTGAATGTTTCTGTTCATTTTATCTTCACCTCCATCCTTTGAGGTAGGTACTGTGATTATCTCCACTTTGCAGATGAGGAAACTGAGGCTCAGGGAGGTTAAATAACTTGTTCAAGGACACTTGGTAAGTTTGAGGAGGTAGGATTTGAATCCAGGACTGTCTAATATTATATTATTCAGCCATCTACAGGGTTCTGGCCTTCTTGGAGCTCAGGGTCTCCCAAAGCATGTGACACATAATTGCTGATGAAATGTGATAATTACAGCAATTAGAGGTGTGTGCAAGATATAAAGGGGCACAATATATAAAAGGGCACAAATAATCAAATCTTCATCCTGCTGGTGCATCAGCACCAGGGTCAGCTTCTCCAACATGGGTCTTCCTGCTGACTTTCTAGCGGCTCCACCTTGTCTCCAGGAAAAGGCTGAAGCTGTCATTCCAGCCCTTCTTGACTTGGCTCCTGCTGCTTCTCCAACTTCACTTCATCCCACTTCTTAAACCTATCCTAGTCACATGGAATTTCTCACTCTTCTCTGAACACATCACATTCTTTATGGTTCCCGGGGATCTGTGCCTTTCCCAGGGCTCTTCCTTCTTCCTGAAATGCCTCTTTCCTCTATTTTATGATAAGCCCCCATAATCCGGCATGACTCGGATCGGATGATCTACCAAAATTTCCCAAAGAACTTTGTGAAAGTTTGTTTTATAGAATTTACAAGTGTAACCCCAATGATAGCTAGACCTCCAGGATTCTCCAGATCTAGGTAAAACTGACTTTGCCCAACCGTTTACTCCCAGTTTTCAGCTGTGGAAGCCAAAGTCCTTCACATTCCTGCAGATTCTCAGAGGCTCACATTTTCACATCACCTTTTTTCTCCTGGACTTCCTATTCCTTCACTTGTGGACTATGTTCTTACTTTGTAACCTAGATGAGAGATTTAGCTCCTTTACTGCTTTCCAGGCAAAATCTGCGCATACACAGTATTTATGAGTACAGAAAACTTTACTGAAGAGCTGGCTCACACAGCAAATTCTATAAAATCTCGAGGAGTCAGTCTGGCCTCCTCAGTCCTCTTCGCTTTGTTGGCCGCGTGGTGTCCTCCCTTTGCCCTTTCCTGGTATGGTTCCATTCTCCCCTTTTCTCTGATCTTCCCTCATTCTCTGAAGCAACAAGCCTCTTCCAAAGCTTTTCTCGTGTAGAGTAGTTTCAGGACACTTTCTGTTCTTAGCCTCTCTTTCTACCCGAGGTGTTATTTCCAAACAAAGTCAATTCCTTTTCAAAGAGGAATCCTAGGGCCAGCAGTTAGGATAATAATTTTCCCCAACTTCTTACCCAACTATATGTTTATAAGCATGTCTTAGGCAGTCAGGCTGCTATAACAAGGTGCCATAGACTGGGTGGCTTATAAGCAACAGATATTTATTTCTCACAGTTCTGGAGGCTGAAAGTCTGAGATTAGGGTGCCAAGAAGAGGGTCTGGTGAGGGCTGTCTTCCAGGTTGCAGACTGCTAGCTTCTTCTTGTAGGCTCACATGGTGGAAAGAGAGTGAGAGAGTTCTCTGGGCTCTCTTTTATAAGTGCGCTAATCCCATTCATGAGGGCTCCACCCTCATAACCTAATTACTTTCCAAAGGCCCCATCTCCTAACACTATTTCATTGGGGGTTAGGATTTCAGCATACAAGTTGGAGGGAAGGAGCACAAACATTCAGTCCATAACAGAAAGTTTCACCCATAGGTCTGAATCAGGTCTTATCTGATTCATTTTGGTTGCCCCAGCACCTTGCACAAAGCCTGGGATATAGTAGGCCCTCAGTAATATTTGTTGAATAAATGAATTGATGATAGATCAAAGTGATTGATTGAAAAACACTGAATGAAAGAATTAAGCTGGGTGCAGTGGCTCATGACTGTAATCCCAGCACTTTGGGAGGCCAAGGTGGGGGGACTGCTTGAAATCAGGAGTTTGAGACTCCATCTCTACAAAATTAAAAAAAAAATTAGTCAGGTGTAGTGGTACACACCTGTAATCCCAGCTACTTGGGAGGCTGAGGCAGGAGGATTGCTTCAGCCCTGGAGTTTGAGGTTGCAGTGAGCTATGATTGTGCCACTGTACTCCAGCCTGGGTGACAGAATGAGACTCCATCTCTAAAAAAACAAAATGAAACAAACAAAAAATATAGTCCTCCTCTGACTTTGGCCCCCAATTCTTTTTAGAATTGGCTCAAGGTCTCTGCCAAAGTACAAGTGTTTGTACTTTGATTCTTTTTTTTTTTTTTTTTGAGACAGAGTCTCACTCTCTTGCCTGGGGTGAGTGCCGTGACGTCAGCCTAGCTCACAGCAACCTCAAACTCCTGGGCTCAAGCAATCCTTCTGTCTCAGCCTCCCGAGTAGCTGGGACTACAGGCACGCACCACCATGCCCGGCTAATTTTTTTTCTATATATATTTTTAGCTGTCCAATTAATTTCTTTCTATTTTTGGTAGAGACAGGGTCTCGCTCTTGCTCAGGCTGGTCTTGAACTCCTGAGCTCAGAACGATCCGCCCGCCTCGGCCTCCCAGAGTGCTAGGATTACAGGCATGAGCCACCACGCCCGGCCTGTACTTTGATCCTTTAGTGACTCCCATTATTCTTTTTCTCTCACCAGTCCTCTTGGAACTAGAGTCCTGGATTTTGGGACCAAATACTTGAATTCTGCTGCCAAACTTCCAGGTCCCTGTCTACTTGCCTGGATCTCTGCTTGTCTCCTCCCATCAGTATGCTGAGCAAGACCAGGTCTCAAGAGAAAAAAAAAAAAAAAAAAGGATGGATCTTTGCTATGCAACAAAAAAGAAGCTAAGGGTGTAGCCCTAATACTAGTCCAAGTTCTGCCTCTACCATGCTGTGTAATCATTGGCAGGCCACTTTTCCTCTCTGTACCTCAGCTGAAAAATGAGAAGGTGACTTCTCATTATTCCTTTTTGTTCCACCAACCACACCTCATTCTAATCCCCACCTGCTATCTGATGCTTCACAGTGAGGACCTGGCTGGCCTGCTGGGTAGCTTATTATTAAAACCCACCTGCTGATTAAGAAGTGCTTTCAAAGTAGAGGGCCAACCTGGAACTGTTCCAGTGCATGATTCTTACTCAACCTGCACATTCCTCACCCTCCTTTAGTGCCTTAGTGAAACTGGATGTCACTCCCCTCCCCTTTATGGTATTAGATCCCATCAGTCTTTTCCTATGCCCAGCCCTCACGCAGGAGTATGTGTACGTGTTTGTGTGTGCATGTGCCTTCACGTATGTGTGCACAACACTTCCTTAACCAGGATTATTGTCTCTGGAATTTCCTGGAACTTTTTATAGGCTTTCTGAAGGAAGTAGGAATCCTCTGCAGTATTCATGGAGAGGCTTTGGTCGTAGCTGCCTTTTCACTGTTTGGAGCCTTCAACTGGAGCTATCCACCATGTGTCCGCAGAGGCAAGGGTTTGCAAGGACTGACTGATGAGTTTTCATTCATTCTTAGCTCACTGATATACTAAGCTGCTGAGTCAACAACTAAGTGGCTCACGCCTGTAATCCTAGCACTCTGGGAGGCCGAGGGGGGCGGATTGTTTGAGCTCAGGAGCTCGAGACCAGCCTAAGCAAGAGCAAGACCCCGTCTCTACTAAAAATAGAAAGAAATTAGCTGGACAAGTAAAACTATATAGAAAAAATTAGCTGGGCATGGTGGCACATGCCTGTAGTCCCAGCTACTCGGGAGGCTGAGGCAGAAGGATTGCTTGAGCCCAGGAGTTTGAGGTTGCTGTGAGCTAGGCTGATGCCATGGCACTCACTCTAGCCCAGGCAACAGAGTGAGATTGTGTTTCAAAAAAAAAAAAAAGAATTAGGTTTTAATTTGAGTGCTAAAGGGTGTCTCACAGCTCCTTTCTTACATTTTGTCATTGGTGCTAGGACCCGCATTTCAGTAATCTTTGCTTTTAGGGGTTTTGGAGTAACTTAAGAGAAGGCAAAAACAGGTAAAACTCACAGAATCTCAGAAGATTTGATTGATGCCCAGCTCCATGTGAACTAGGATATGAGTCATCTCTTACTGGATACCAAACATTGAGCTAAATGTGATACATAAGTCATCTCATTTAAGTAAACATTATGAGGAGCTGGAGCACTGGAGAGGTTAAGGAACTCGCTTGGGTATCCACAGCTGGTGAGTGATGGAGCCAGGATTCAAACTATCAGATGCCAGCATCTGCATGTATAACCCTTACACTGCTTCTTTCTCCAAGCTCCCAACTTGATGTTCTGCAGATGGATTATATAAGAAAGAGAAAAATCTCCTCCACTGTCTAGCCCCTAGACCTTTGCCCTTGACTTGGAAGCGTTTTCCATGGGGTCTCCTCCTACCTTGTCTTCATGAGTGTTCAGTATTTTGTGGTTCTCTGACCAGAAGCCCAGAGGAATCCAGACTTCATTGAGCATCTTCGTATTTGGATCCCTCCCTTTATCCACATCAGAAGATCTTACCAATATCTAAGTTTATATAGACCCTGAATATCAACCAGGGGAAAGATGAAAGCAAAATATTGTAAGAGCGAAGGGACTGCTGATTATCATCAGGTGACCCTGTTTCATAGGAAGAAAATGTAGATGACATTTTATGACCTCCATTGTTTAATCTTGGAGCACAACGAAGGAAAATTTCTGATCCCAACCCCCAGTCACTGAAGGCAGGAGTTTGAAATAGTCTCTCAATTCTGATTAAAGCCTTCAAGCATTAGTCTTAGCCTAGATTCTCCCAAAAGCAGAGCCTGAGACAGAAGCTTATGTGTCAGTGGTTTAATTTGTTACAGTGATATCAGAAAGCAGCTGCTAGGGAAAAAGAGAATGAAATAGGGAGAGCGAATATAAGGGTAAGATATTGGCTGCCACTAAGGGCAGCTGATGGCTCAAACACGTGAGACCTTCTGAGAAGCTATGTGAAATGCATTAAGGACTGACTTGCTCAGGGGAAGAAAGTAGGAAGAGGTTATCCATCAGCTTTCCTCTTCTGTTGGTCAAGAGTGGCCCTAGGGAATATTTAGTTTTCCTGTAAATGAGAGCGAGGTGGACTCCCACAGGCATCACACATGACAGCTCAAAGAGGCTGGGAGGCAGGAAATGAGAGGCATGAGGCAGGCCTGAAGCCAGACACTATCAGGTTACATCTGCATGAAGGTGGTCATCCCTGCACAATGGCTGGAGAGACTGACAGGATTGGAAGCAGGACACAAGACGTGTTTGACAGAGTCTACCCTGTACCATTCAAGCCCACTTATGCCTTCCTCTAAATTCAGTTTGTCATAGAGTCCTGTTCGGTGTGACTGCTGGCTGTAATCTCTGCAAACACTTGAACAGTCCAAGAGAATTAGTAAAACAAGTTATAATTCCTGCTGGTGCAGTTGGTCCCAAAGCTGTGATTGATATTCGCCATCTCATTCCTCTACTGCTCAATCTAGATTTTCCTTATTTTCAGCCAGTACTTGGGCTTGCCTGGGTTTCTTCCTTGGTCGGGGGGACAGTGACCTTACTCCCTAAAGTCCTTATAGTTGCCTTACCCTTGACAGATCATAGTTACTGCAATAGCCTGTTCATCATTAGTGCTGGATTTGTTTCTGAGCAGGCACTTAACTGGAAGAAGGATTATCTGGGAATAATCTTTCTGGGTGATAAAGTACACAGTAAGATTAGTGGATCCTGTAATCAGCACCTCCTTGGCTGAAAGTGGGGCCCTTGTTCTGAGTCAATGTTGCATGGGCTCAGGCATCTTGTAAGCTCTCAGGTGGTGGTTCTGGTGTAGGCACTGAGGTCAGGGAAGGCAAAATCGTGTCTAGAATAAACATCATTTCACTGCTCCCTGTAGGACTGAAGGGGCCACTGCAATAAATCTGCCACCAAGTGGCCGACTGGTTTCCTCAAGGTTTGGCGTTATGCTGAGAGCTCAACACTGGCCTCTGCTACTGGCTTTTTAGGCATTCAGCATTGGTGAGAGGGAGTCCATCCTGTTGAGCCCATGCATAGCCTCCATCTTCTCCTTCACAGCCAGTCAACTCACGGGCCTGTTGTGCCAGCACTGGGGTAGCTGGAGAGAGGCTGACTGGCATCCACGGGATGAATCATCCTTTCCTGCTGGTTGCTGGGCATCTTCTCTGCAGTGGATGCTCTCCTGTGGGCATTAACCTGGGATAGAAAGACCCACATAGCAACTCTCACAGATTTGAGATGCCTCTTGCCCAGATTTTCTTCATCGAATCTCCAAAATTGTTTCTTACAAGTCTCTAACCACTCAGCCAAGCCATTCACCATTGCTCAGGAGACCATGTATAGCTGTACTTCAGGCCACTTTTCTTTCTTCGCAAAGTGAACGACCAAGGGTTCTGATTGTAGCTCTGTCCATTGCAAGGATGTCCCTTAGCCACTGTCCTTTAAAGCCACTCAGAGTCATGAAGCAGCAGTTCATTTTTGAGCAATACCAAAAAATTGCACCAATTTATCTCTGAAGTAAGTTTGAGTTTTTTCCTTCTCTGACAGTTGGTTTCATTGGCCAACCCCCTACTTCCCACCGCACCCCCCCTCCCCCCCGCCACCTCAAGGCCATAAATGTGGGTTGAGGAAGAGGTGACATGGGAGTCTGGGCCAAGTGTTTTTGTCACTGTGCTTTCTGAACCTGCTTGGGCCCAATCCCAAATGTACCATTTCCATCATACGATGGATTGCTACTGTAATCCTCGTGGCTTAGTGGATCTGATAATACTCACTCATAAGGGGTGATTCCAGTTGTATAGTAACTTGATATTTTAGTTTCCTGTGGCTGCTGTAACAAATTACCATAAACTTGTAGCTTAAAATAATGGAAATTTATTCTCTCATAGTTCTGGAAGTCAGAAGTTCAAAATCAGTATCACTGGGCTGAAATCAAGGTGTCAGCAAGGCTGTACTTCCTCTGGAGGCTTGAGGGAAGAATCTGTTTCTGCTTCATCCAATTTCCGGTGGCTACCAGCATTCCTTGGCTTGTGGCTACATCACTCCAATCTCTGCCTCCATGGTGACATTGCCTTTTCCTCTTCTTGTGTGTGTCAAATTTCCCCCTGCTTCCCTCTCTTAAGGATCCATGTGATTGCATTTAGAGCCCACCTGAATAGTCCAGGAAAATCTTCCCACCTGAACATCTATAACTTAATCACATCTGCAAAGTCCTTTTTTGCTATAGAACATAACATTCACAGGTTTCAGGGATTAGGACATGGATATCTGTTGGGGGTTTTAGCATACTACACTTGGTATCCCATGGTCACTCTCTACCAGGACCCTGCAGTATGCCAGGATCTGTTTTTCAAATGATGAGTTGTTCTCTGCCACGGAAGGCATGGTCTTGCTCCAAAACCCTTAGACTGCAGCTCTCCTTTTAGAGTTTTCCAGAGATGCTGCACAGCATCCTTGTACCCCACAGATCTTCTGGGTCATATTCCTGAGTGTCAAGGTAACTTGCACTGTAGACCGAACATGCTAAGGAACTCTCTCTTGTTCTGCGACCCAAATTGGCAGCCTTCCAAATCGTCAGAGGAGGAATGGATCCGAGCAGCATTTGTAGTCTAGCATATGTCACCTCCAAAATCCACCAAGTGCCGTGCTTCTTGCTCAGTGATAGGAATGCTAGTACAAAAGCCTGTCCTTTATCTTAGAGGGGATGTTCTGCATACTCTAGACCACCAAACCCTTAAAAACTTCTCTAACATGGCAAGCCCCTGAGTCTTCATGGGGTTTATCTCCCACCCGCTGGGATATTTATGGGTTATTGGGGCATCTAACCTTTTCGTGCTTACCAGGGAATCATCATTCTAGTGGAACAATGTTGATGTTCTCTGTACTGAGAAGAGGATCATGTACTATCCTGTTACAGAGCAAGAGAGTTAACATAGCCTTGGGGCAAGACAGTGAATGCTGATTATCATTCTTTCCAGAGGAAGGTGAACTGCTTTTGATGTCCTTTACTAATGGGGATCAAGAAGAACACATTTATTAGATCAAGAGCGACATTTCAAGTGTCAGAGGTTGTGTTACAGTAAAGGTACCACATTCAGCATGGTAACTACAATTAAGGTTACAACTGGGTTAAGTCTGTGATAGCCCACCATCATTTGTCAGAGTCTGTATGTTTTTTGCAGAGGCCAGAGAGGTGATTTGAACAGGGAAATAATGGGGATGAACAGGCTTGTGTCCTCTAAGTCTGTTATGACGGTGTTAGTCTCTGCACTTCCTTCTGGGATGCAATATTGCTTCTCTTCACGGGGGCAGTGGAGTGTCTGGGTAATATCAAGGGCTTCCACTTGGCCCTCTCTACTACAAAGGCTCTTACTACTCAGGTCAGGAAACCAATGTGAGGATTCTAATATCTGCTAAATATGTATCATTTTGTCACTTGGCTTTTATCATTCAAATTCATTGTCTAAAAATGAGGATGACAATTCCTATCACATTTGTTTTTTGTGAGGATTAAGTGGTACGCGTAAATACCAAAAGCAGCTTTTGGTACACAGTAGGTGTTCAATAAATAATACTGTGATGGGACATCTTTCTGAAGAAATCCTGGCCATTATTTTGGATGATTTCCTTGAATCCTGAATTTTTTGACTTCCCCAAATTTCCCTCCATGGTGCAGCATAGTCACTAAGAATAAAGACTTGGGAACCGGACTACGGGCTTTTGAACCTTGGCTCTACCAGTCACTAGCTGTTGGATGTTGGGAAGTGGTTTACCCTCTCCGTGACTCAATTTCTTTATCTATAAAATGAGGAAAATTATAGTATGTATCTTACAGTATTGTTTTGATAATTGGATTATTATATGGAAAACACCTAGAATTGCCTGGAACATAGTAAGCAGTATGTAACTGTCAGCTATTGCTATTATTATTGTTGATTGTTGATAGCCAGTGCTATCACTCAGAATTTCTTACCAGCTGACTTTTTCCCTCAGACTCTCCATCTATTGCTCTGTTACTTACCTTCCCTCTCTCTTTTCTCTGTCCTCCACATCCAAAATATAATTCTTATTTTATGACATCTCTGTTGAGCTTTCTCCTTCCAAATCATACCAACAGGGCTTAACTTTTCTGGAAAACATAATAATGAGGCCAGGCATGGTGGCTCATGCCTATAATCCTAGCACTCTGGGAGGCCGAAGCGGGAGGATCTCTCGAGGTCAGGAGTTCGAGACCAGCCTGAGCAAGAGCGAGACTAAAAAATAGAAAGAAATTAGCCGGACAACTAAAAATCTATATAAAAAAAATTAGCCAGACATGGTGGCGCATGCCTGTACTCCCAGCTACTTGGGAGGCTGAGGCAGGAGGATCACTTGAGCCCAGGAGTTTGAGGTTGCTGTGAGCTGGGCTGATGCCATGGCACTCTAGCAGGGGCAACAAAGCAAGACTCTGGCTCAAAACAAACAAACAAAACATAATAATGGAAATGTTTACCTAGTGCTTACTTTATGCATTGTGCTAAATGCTTTCCATGGATTAACTCATTTAATTTTCACAACAATCTTATAAAATAGATGTAAATATTATGTCCACTTTATAGATGGGGGAAATTGTAGTTTTGGAGAGATATAACAACTTGCTTAACGTCACACTCTAGGAATTGGTAGACTCAGGATTTGAACTCAGGTTTGTGAAATTTCCTAGCCTATTCTAACCATTGGAAGATGTCATTGCATAGCAGCAAAGATTGTCAGACTGTGTTCAAGTGCTGAACTCGTGACTGTGACTTGCTACTGTCATGCCTATCTAAGCGGCTCCTGAAGATATTAGGCCTTTCCTTTGGAGACAGAAGCAAATGTGGGCAGTAGTGTTTTTAAACAGTGTTTTCTCCAACACCCAACATAGAACCTGCCGCAGAACAGATAAACATTTGCTCAAAAAATAAATATATTCAAGACACTATTGTGGGCATCGTGTGGGTTAAAAAGGTGATCGATTTATTGTACCTGCCTTCAAAGAACTTGCAGACAAGGAGAAGCTGTCAAGTGATGAAACCACCCTAATATCAGAAGGATATTATACTAAATGCTCCCATGTAGAGTCAAAAATATCTCTAAAAAATATCTCTATAAAAACAAGGAAGAGGGATTTTTTTATTTTTTCTTAAGCAAGTTTGAGTTTCATTTTCTTTCACCTGCAACCAAGAGATTCGAAAAACACAGTCATGATGGGAATTTTTATTTTATCTTGTAGGTGATGGATTCAATGAAGGGATTCACTTGGGAATGGGTGGGTGACACGAGCCCGTTTGTGCTTCATCAGGCTCACTCTGACATCTGGTGGGGAGACAAATCCTCTGAAGCCACATGGACTCAAATTCAAACCCCACTTGTGTAATTTATTCACCCCATGATCTCAGGGATGTGTATCAGTTGGGATTCTACCTGAGAAACAGAACTTGTACTATATACGTATATATTTACTTATTTATTGCAAGGAAATGGATTTGCAGTTGTGGGGGCTGGCTAAGCAATGTTCAAAATCTGTAAGGCAGGCCAGCAGGCTGGACACTCTGGGGCAGGAGCTGACACAGCAGCTCACAGGTGAATTTCCTCCCCAGGGTAAAGCTCAGTTTTGCTCTCTGGGCTGTTAAACTGATTGGATGAGGCCCACCCAGATTATTGAGGACAATCTCCTTTATTTAAAAGTCAACTTATTGTAGATGTTAACCACATCTACAAAATATCTTCACAGCAGCACCTAGATTAGTATTTGGTTAAATAACTGGGTACTATAGCCTAGCCACATTGGCACATAAAACTAATCATCACAATTTCTTCGAGTTTGTTTCCTCAGCTATAAAATTGAGATACTGAGGCTTACCTCATATACGAAAATGTGTGTAAAGTAGAACTTTACAAAAAAACAAAGTATAGTGCTTAACATGTTGTAGCAGTTCAGTTTACAGGAATCAGTGGGGAGGCCTTTGTAACAGTTTAGGAGAGCAAGGTTTGGTTTGGGTAAGAATATATTTTTCCAACATGGATACTTTTTTTTTTTTAGGTAATGACTTATTCTGTTGCCCAGGCTAGAGTGCAGTGGTGTCATCATAGCTCACTGCAAACTCAAATTCCTGGGCTCAAGCAATCCTCCTGCCTCAGCCTCCTGAGCAGCTGGGACTACATGCACACACCACCATGCTCAGCTAATGGTGTTTTTTTTGTTTTGTTTTTTATAGAGATGGGGTCTTGCTATGTTGCTCAGGCTGGTCTAGAACTTCTGGCCTCAAGTGATCCTCCTGCCTTGGCCTACTAAAGTGCTAGGATTACAGGCATGAGTCACCACACCTGGCCTCCAACTAGGATATTTTAAAAATAAAAGTAATATAAATACATGGGGAAAAAAAATCAAACCAGTTCAAACATGTAGTCAATGTTACTCAAAAGTTAGTCTCCCTCTTATTCCAGGCCTTTTCCTCAGAAGTGATCCTTGCTGATGGTTTCCTACTATCTTTCCAGAATTATATTCTATATATACATACATACATACACACACACACACACGAACATAGCCCCCTTCACCTCCTTTCACACCCAGTTTTGTGCCCCCCACCCCGCACCTTGCTTTTTTAATTTCATAGTATGTCATGGAGAATATTCCATTTCAGTATGTACAAATCTACTTCTTTTAAAAATGGCTGCAAAGTGTTCCATTTCATGGCTAAACACTAAATTATTTATTTAATAAGTCCCTAACTGATGGCCATTTAGATTACTAACATTTTTTGCTGTTATAAATAATACATGAATAAACATCCATCCATACAAACATCTTTGCATAACATGTAAGAATATCTGTAAGATTGGCTGGGTGTAGTGGCTCACACCTGTAATCCTAGCACTCTGGGAGGCCAAGGCAGGTGGATCGCTCAAGGTCAGGAGTTCGAGACCAGCCTGAGCAAGAGCGAGACCCCGTCTCTACTAAAAAATAGAAAGAAATGATCTGGACAACTAAAAAAATACATATATAGAAAAAATTAGCCGGGCATGGTGGCTCATGCCTGTAGTCCCAGCTGCTTGGGAGGCTGAGGCAGAAGGATTGCTTGAGCCCAGGA